>SJYW01021983.1:105703-141726 GCA_006410735.1 Raphicerus campestris | reverse complement strand
GCCTCCTAGCTCCCCTCACTTCCCTCCCTAGCTAGACTCATTGCTTGACCTCTGGCCCTTGCTACTGCTGCTGCTATCATTGCTTGACTTTTAGCCCTTAGCCAACCACTCTCCATTTCTCCCCTGCTCCTAACAGCCATTGACCTTGCTGCAGGGACAGTTCACACCACATCCTGGCCCCCACACCCCCAGGCTGTGCACCAAGCATCTATAACTGGTACCCATGCATTTTCCCATCCTCTGGACACAATGGAGCAGGCACCTGCCAGTGGTCAGAGACAAAAGCTTCTGCCAGGCCTCTCCAAGGAACTTGATCTAGGTGTTCCCCTCTTCCCTTGGTCTCCATTGGCTCCTGTTCATTCACTCAGTCACATCTGACTCTTTGAGACCCCATGGACTGCAGCATGCCAGGCTTCCCTGTCCATCACCAATTCCGAGAGCTTGCTCAAACTCATGTCCATTGAGTCAGTGATGCCCTCCAACCATCATTGGCTCCTGACCCTTAGTTTAAAAAAATTCTGGTCTCCTTCCTAGTAAAGATATGGATTATACCCCTCCATAAATGAGTGGTCCCTCTCTAGTTCCCACCCCACATTTCTTCTCTTTCTCAACCTAATGTCTCCAGGCAGTTATCTAAATTTCTTCTCCTCCCGTTTGCATTTCAGGCTCACCCCCTTCACCATCTTCCACCTTGGTGCCAAAGCCACAGGACCCTTCAAGTCCTCCTCATCTTGACCTGCCCAGTGTATTCTAGAGGTGTCCTTCCTCTCCACTTCTTAACTCCACCCTCATCTGCCTGGCAGACCGCCTTCTCACAGGTGTTGGGTATTCACAGGGAACAGGAGGGTCATAGTCTCTGGAACTCTTTCTGGAGGAGGGCCACAGGCTAGTAGGCAAACATGTAAACAAGACCAGCTGCTAAGAGGGGCTATGAAGGAAATAAAACCAGGAGTTTAGAGGGTCTACTTTCCAAGGGGTCAGTCAAGAAGGGCCTCCCGAGGCGGTGATATTCACTAGTCATGTGAGGGTGAAAGGGAAGAGATGGCCGCACACTTGGTGCGTCTGAGTGAGACCTGTCTTTTCGGACTCAGCTTATACATCACCTCTCAGCAAGTCTTCCCCCACTCCCTTCTCAAGGTCCCTAAGCATCTTTGCAGCCCCCATCATGGCTCAAATCACACTGCATTGCTCTTGTCTGTTATGTCTGCCAAGCCCAGCACACTGTGAGATGCTTGGGCCGTGCCTGCTTTGATTTGTGATCTCAGCCCCCAGCACAGGAAGCCCCAGAGAGGGAAAGGATCTGGGTGTGGGGCAGGACACACAGTCCTCCCTGGCCAGTACCACAATCTGCTGTCCTCACTCCTCCGGGGAGCTGTCAAGGCCAAACTCAGATTAGAGGCTTTTCTGAAAGGCAGCCTAGGAGCTTGTGGTTTAAAACCACAAGCTGACAACAGTCCTCACCTATTGCCATCTGTGTCCCAGGTCCTGGCCTTGACTCTGTCTGCAGCCTGCTTGGCTGCCTTCATTTTAAGCCTCCTTGGGAATTATCCTGGACACCACAGGATACAAAAGGATTGTGAGGTTTAGTCCTGCCCTCATGACACAAATAACAATCCAACCAGAAAAATAAGGCCAGCCAACTCCAACTCTGGGGCGTAAAGTTTACATTTTGAACAAAGCAAGAGATTTGATATTTCAACATGTAGTTGTTCAAAATGTCAGGTATCCGATTAGAGTCCACCCCCACCACCCTTGCCAAATCTTGATTGAATTAATTTATTTTTTAAATGATTGTTATCTGTGTAGCCCAACATCTCCAGTAAGATTTAACTGAGCTAAAACACTGCTAGAAACGGATCAAGTGAAGTAAGAAACTAGACTCATTCTACTTCTATATATTCACTTATGTATTAATAGATTGCTTAAAAATTAGCCAGGAGAGCACATGTGTTTAAAATCATAAATGAATAGATATCAGTTTAAAAATGAAGCATATAATTTAAACAAATACTATAAAACCTCTTTGGGCCTCTACTTATCTGTCTAATGGAGATAGTGATTGCTACTGTATTTCAAAGTTTTTTAGAGCAGTGATTCTCAACTGGGGGTGATTTTGGTTCCATGGAATTTTGCAATGTCTGGAGGTGTTTTTTGTTTATTTTGTTTTTATTGTTACAACTAGGGGAAAGTACTCCTGGCATCTGACAGGTAGAAGGCAGGGATGCTGCTAACATCTTACAATGGACAGGTCAGCCCCCCACCACCAAAAAAGAATTATCCAGCCCAAATGTCAAAGTGCCAAGGTTGAGAAACTCTGGTCTAGATGATTAAATAATTTGAAGGCAACTGGAAGAGGAAAGCAATGGCACCCCACTCCAGTACTCTTGCCTGGAGAATCTCATGGACGGAGGAGCCTGGTAGGCTGTGGTCCATGGGGTCGCTAAGAGTCAGAACCAACTGAGCGACTCCACTTTCACTTTTCACTTTCCTGCATTGGAGAAGGAAATGACAACCCACTCCAGCGTTCTTGCCTGGAGAATCCCAGGGACGGGGGAGCCTGGTGGGCTGCCGTCTCTGGGCTTGCATAGAGTTGGACACAACTGAAGCGACTTAGCAGCAGCAGCAGGAAGAGTAAAATGTCTTTTGTATTTTGTTTTATTTTGCCTTTTTTTTTGGTAAGGCAAGCACAGGATAAACATTCACACTTTTACAAATAGTGAAGAGTAACTCTTCCCTCCCAAAACTGACCCCTAGTCCCTCGGTGCTCCTTCCCAGGGGCCATTATTATTTCAGTCTCTCCTGAACCCTTTTAGAAAAATTCTAGGCAAACATAAAGTTCCAGTGAGCGCACATGGGGGCCCAGTCACTCTACCCCTGGCTTTTTTCATCTACCCACACAGCTCAGAGATGGGAGATGGGCCAGCATCCTTACTCATGGACCTGCAGCAGCCTTATTTTAATAGCTTCTTAGCATATGGTTACATTCTGTAAACCAGAATGTAAGCTCCATGGGGGCAGGAAACCTGTCTTGCTCACTAATAGGCTCTTAGAACAGTAGCTGACATACAACACACATTCAGTAGCTATCTTCAGTTATCCAAATAAATGTTGGATGGTTGACATTCCATCATGTGTATATGTCACCCATCTCCTACTGGTGGGTATTTAGATTATTTCTCATCTCTTGCTGTGACTATCCTCTGCATATAGGTGAGTACAACTGTTGGATAAAGTCCTAGAACTGGGGCTGCTGTCAAGGGCATGTGTGTTTGTAACTTTGATAGATAAGAATTGCCAAATTAAGGGCACAATTCTAAATGCTAATTTAGGGTACAGATTGCTAAACAGGGATGCCTAAAAAAGTGCTCCCTTCCATGAGACAGCAACTGGGCTGAGTAAGAACTGGCTTTGAAAATGCACAAGTTGATTGACTTGGAAAGGGGATGCTGAGTAGCTGCCATGGGACTGATTAGCCATTGTTCTGGAAGCCCTGGAGACATGGGTGTTCTCAATATAGTCCCATAGTTCAAAGCACTGTGGCCTTTGCCTGCCAACTACCCAGCTTAGGAGGGGGGCCTGACCCCACACCGCCATGAGGGACAACATCACAGGAGTCATGGACATTATCCACATGGAAATTTCAAAACTGTCAGTCAGCTCAGGGAACAAAGGTCCAAGAACAGCTTCCACTCTCGCCAGCAGCCATCTGGGCAGTGAGAAGGATGATTAGACAGAGGCGAATTGTGACAGTGAATGAGTGCTGAATCCCATGTGTTGGCACTATGTTTTTACATGCAAGGTCTCACATCCTCCTCCTCCCAACACTGGAAGTGGACACTATTATATCTTCATTTTACAGGTGAAGAAGCTGAAGCACGAAGAGGTCAGGTGGTTTGCTGAATATCCCAGTACCCAAGTCCCTGAGTACCTCTGCCTCCTGGATTGCCAGTTTGAGCTTCTGTGCATTAGAGGATCTGCTTCTTCCTGGCTCCACCTTTGGGAGTTGTTTCTAAGTCTGCCAGATGGCTAGATGTGTGGGAACAAGGCCACTTCCCCTTCACTAGACAGTCACTGAGGCTTGCATTTAGGAACACCTCCCAAATGTCAAGGGCCAGGAGCCATGCTGATTTCCAAAGGGACCCTCAGGAATGGCCATCACATTATTTCCTGCAGTCAAATCTTATCTTCACATCTAGCCCATGAACTCCCGGATGGCCAGGGCCCTGTCAATTGGACTGAACACTAGCAGATCCCAGAAGACTGTTGTGTGGGAGGCTGTGTCCCCAGCCTGACATTTGCATAAACCTTAGATCTCTTACTGCCCCACACTGCAGCCTTGGCTATTTTTTTCTTTTTTATAATTTTTTTTCCTTCTTCTTGCTATTGTTTCAGCAAGGGGTGTTCCAAATTCTTGTGTCTGGAAATAATTTGAAAACTTTGTATGCTTTTCTATTGCATTTATTGAATTTTTAGAAGCTCTTTCTGTTATTTATCCTATAACATTTTTTCATGTATTTTATTAACTTTTGTAAAGAAAATACTTGTTCCAACATCTAAAAATCAGAACCTTTGCTGGTAATAAGATCCTGGATAAAATAAATGACATGGGTCATTTTTCTTTTTCTTTTTTAATCAATAAATCATTTCACTACTTTATTTATCCAACAGATACTCACTTGTGCTGCCTGCAGTGGAGCTTAAATGAATAAAAACAGCATGATCCTTATTCTGAAATTGCTATTGCCAGTTTTAAAAATGAAGTTAGTTATATAATTTGGGGGTTAGAAGCATATTTTTAAGACAAAGTCAATAGCAAAATATGCAGGGAAAGAAGTTAATAGATGTGCCTACATCTATTGCTTTTCATAAAGCAAACATTTCTCCATATTTTAAAAGTCCTTAAATCCAACATCAAAAATCAAGAGATCAGAAGAGACCCAGAAAGATCAGAAGAAATAGAAAATTGTCAAATAAATGATAGAAGAATCTTTCTCAGGAGTGAAGCGCATGCATTTCTAGACTGAAAGAGTTTACTGGCATCCAGTACAACAGATAAGAAAAGACCCCTACCAAGACACACAGATTCCTTGGTGGTTCAAATGGTAAAGAATCTGCCTGCACTGTGAGATACCTTGGTTTGATCCCTGAGTTGGGACAATTCAGTGGAGAGAAGGAAATGACAACCCACTCTAGTATTCTTGCCTGGAGAATCCCATGGACAGAGGAGCCTGGCAGGCTACAGTCCACGAGGACACAGAGTTGGACACGACTGAGCAACTACCACTTTCACTTCCAAGACACAACATCTTGACGTACCAGAACTTGTAGATACTAGAGAAAATTATTCCCAGAGGTGGGAAGAAAATGGTCACAAAGACTCTGTAACAGAATGGCGCCAGAATTCTCTCCAGTAGCCCTATTAGCCAGAAGTCAACAGAGCAATGCCTTAAAAATTCTGGAAAATGGTTTCCAACATAGAACTCAATTCTTGGGCTCTCGATCAAGTGTGAGGGTAAATACGGCCATTTTAAGATATTTAAGGTCTCAAGACATTTGTTTCCTATGGTCTTTTTCTCTGAAAGTTACAGGAGGTTGTGCTCCACCCAAATGAGGAGGTAAACTGCGAGAAAGACCTGGGAACTAGGCAACAGGTGATCAGACACAAATTACATTTGTTGGCAAAGACAAATTACATGTATCGGCAAAGACAAATTACATGTATCGGCAAAGACAAATTACATGTATCGGCAAAGAAAGGGAGTCTCCAAAATAATAGTAAAGGAAAATTTCAAAATCACAACTGTCCAGAAGGCCAAGAGAGCCACTAGTCCACACTAGAGCAGGAAGTCAGAGATCCAGATGGGAGGTCTCAAAAGACACAAGAACCTTATATATACACAAGAACCCACAAAGGCCTAATTGCAAACCATCTGAATGGACAATTCCAAATTCAGTGGTAAAGATAAGACCCACAGGCTTGGCTCAGATTAACTACTACTCTGGGCTGACTGGTTTCAGGATCTAGAGATGTTCTCAGGTAAGCTCCACATCATGATGAAATGGGTTACAGGCTCTGCAGTCAGATTGGTCGGGTTTAAGTCCTCGCGTTTCCTAGAACTAGCTGCATGCCCCTGGGCAAACTGCTCGATTGTTCTGAATCTTATAACCTTAGTAAAGAGAAGATCAAAACAATGATCTACGATATTTTGTCAACTTATTAAGATGATATATGTGAAACTGCTTTGTAAACTAGTATTAATACAGTGGAAGTTATCCAGCAACCTCTGCCAACCCAACTCACCAAATTTTGCCACATTTGTCTGTGTTCCTCCAAAATTCAAAAGGTGTTGGTGTTAAGAGGTGGGGCCTTTGGGAGGTGACTAGATCATGAGAGTGAAGCTCCATGAAAGAGGTCCCAGAGAGCTCCCTGTCCCCTTCCTTTGTGAGGATGCAACCACAAAGAGAAGTCTGCCATCTGGGAGAAGACTCTCACTTGACCATGTTGGCATGTTGATCTTGGATCTCTAGCCTCCAGAGCTGTGAAAAATAAATCTCTGTTGTTTATATGCCACCTGGTCTATGATGTTTTGTTTTAGCAGCCCAGCTGGACAAAGACAGCCAATCTCCTGGTAAAACATACAGACTACTGCCCATGGCATGCTGATCTCTTGCTACTAGTAGAATACACTCTCCCACTCTACATCAAGTGTGGTTTTTTGGACCAACAGCACAGGCATCACCTGAGAGCTTGTGAGAAATACAGCATCTCAGCGTGCCTCAAACCTGCTGAATTGGAATCTGCATTTTCACCAAATCCCCAGGGGAAAGGTAGGCACCTTAAATACTGGTCTAACAGGCCCCACTTTTCTTCCCACCAAACAAGCTGCAGGCTTCCCAAGAGCCACCTGAATTGGTTTACAAGCCAGTTTATACTATTGCTTCTGCTATTATATTATGAAACATAATTAAATAGATAAACCCAAACCTGAGTACAAAGGGAGAGTTGTTTCTAGGAAACCTAGGCTGGATGCTTTAGGAAGACATGATAAAGGAGAATGGTCTAGAATTACAGTTCAGTAGAGGAGGCTTCTGGGAAGGGTTTAATAGCTAGAGGTATTGCCTGTCAAGGCTACNGTCAGCCCCCCACCACCAAAAAAGAATTATCCAGCCCAAATGTCAAAGTGCCAAGGTTGAGAAACTCTGGTCTAGATGATTAAATAATTTGAAGGCAACTGGAAGAGGAAAGCAATGGCACCCCACTCCAGTACTCTTGCCTGGAGAATCTCATGGACGGAGGAGCCTGGTAGGCTGTGGTCCATGGGGTCGCTAAGAGTCAGAACCAACTGAGCGACTCCACTTTCACTTTTCACTTTCCTGCATTGGAGAAGGAAATGACAACCCACTCCAGCGTTCTTGCCTGGAGAATCCCAGGGACGGGGGAGCCTGGTGGGCTGCCGTCTCTGGGCTTGCATAGAGTTGGACACAACTGAAGCGACTTAGCAGCAGCAGCAGGAAGAGTAAAATGTCTTTTGTATTTTGTTTTATTTTGCCTTTTTTTTTGGTAAGGCAAGCACAGGATAAACATTCACACTTTTACAAATAGTGAAGAGTAACTCTTCCCTCCCAAAACTGACCCCTAGTCCCTCGGTGCTCCTTCCCAGGGGCCATTATTATTTCAGTCTCTCCTGAACCCTTTTAGAAAAATTCTAGGCAAACATAAAGTTCCAGTGAGCGCACATGGGGGCCCAGTCACTCTACCCCTGGCTTTTTTCATCTACCCACACAGCTCAGAGATGGGAGATGGGCCAGCATCCTTACTCATGGACCTGCAGCAGCCTTATTTTAATAGCTTCTTAGCATATGGTTACATTCTGTAAACCAGAATGTAAGCTCCATGGGGGCAGGAAACCTGTCTTGCTCACTAATAGGCTCTTAGAACAGTAGCTGACATACAACACACATTCAGTAGCTATCTTCAGTTATCCAAATAAATGTTGGATGGTTGACATTCCATCATGTGTATATGTCACCCATCTCCTACTGGTGGGTATTTAGATTATTTCTCATCTCTTGCTGTGACTATCCTCTGCATATAGGTGAGTACAACTGTTGGATAAAGTCCTAGAACTGGGGCTGCTGTCAAGGGCATGTGTGTTTGTAACTTTGATAGATAAGAATTGCCAAATTAAGGGCACAATTCTAAATGCTAATTTAGGGTACAGATTGCTAAACAGGGATGCCTAAAAAAGTGCTCCCTTCCATGAGACAGCAACTGGGCTGAGTAAGAACTGGCTTTGAAAATGCACAAGTTGATTGACTTGGAAAGGGGATGCTGAGTAGCTGCCATGGGACTGATTAGCCATTGTTCTGGAAGCCCTGGAGACATGGGTGTTCTCAATATAGTCCCATAGTTCAAAGCACTGTGGCCTTTGCCTGCCAACTACCCAGCTTAGGAGGGGGGCCTGACCCCACACCGCCATGAGGGACAACATCACAGGAGTCATGGACATTATCCACATGGAAATTTCAAAACTGTCAGTCAGCTCAGGGAACAAAGGTCCAAGAACAGCTTCCACTCTCGCCAGCAGCCATCTGGGCAGTGAGAAGGATGATTAGACAGAGGCGAATTGTGACAGTGAATGAGTGCTGAATCCCATGTGTTGGCACTATGTTTTTACATGCAAGGTCTCACATCCTCCTCCTCCCAACACTGGAAGTGGACACTATTATATCTTCATTTTACAGGTGAAGAAGCTGAAGCACGAAGAGGTCAGGTGGTTTGCTGAATATCCCAGTACCCAAGTCCCTGAGTACCTCTGCCTCCTGGATTGCCAGTTTGAGCTTCTGTGCATTAGAGGATCTGCTTCTTCCTGGCTCCACCTTTGGGAGTTGTTTCTAAGTCTGCCAGATGGCTAGATGTGTGGGAACAAGGCCACTTCCCCTTCACTAGACAGTCACTGAGGCTTGCATTTAGGAACACCTCCCAAATGTCAAGGGCCAGGAGCCATGCTGATTTCCAAAGGGACCCTCAGGAATGGCCATCACATTATTTCCTGCAGTCAAATCTTATCTTCACATCTAGCCCATGAACTCCCGGATGGCCAGGGCCCTGTCAATTGGACTGAACACTAGCAGATCCCAGAAGACTGTTGTGTGGGAGGCTGTGTCCCCAGCCTGACATTTGCATAAACCTTAGATCTCTTACTGCCCCACACTGCAGCCTTGGCTATTTTTTTCTTTTTTATAATTTTTTTTCCTTCTTCTTGCTATTGTTTCAGCAAGGGGTGTTCCAAATTCTTGTGTCTGGAAATAATTTGAAAACTTTGTATGCTTTTCTATTGCATTTATTGAATTTTTAGAAGCTCTTTCTGTTATTTATCCTATAACATTTTTTCATGTATTTTATTAACTTTTGTAAAGAAAATACTTGTTCCAACATCTAAAAATCAGAACCTTTGCTGGTAATAAGATCCTGGATAAAATAAATGACATGGGTCATTTTTCTTTTTCTTTTTTAATCAATAAATCATTTCACTACTTTATTTATCCAACAGATACTCACTTGTGCTGCCTGCAGTGGAGCTTAAATGAATAAAAACAGCATGATCCTTATTCTGAAATTGCTATTGCCAGTTTTAAAAATGAAGTTAGTTATATAATTTGGGGGTTAGAAGCATATTTTTAAGACAAAGTCAACAGCAAAATATGCAGGGAAAGAAGTTAATAGATGTGCCTACATCTATTGCTTTTCATAAAGCAAACATTTCTCCATATTTTAAAAGTCCTTAAATCCAACATCAAAAATCAAGAGATCAGAAGAGACCCAGAAAGATCAGAAGAAATAGAAAATTGTCAAATAAATGATAGAAGAATCTTTCTCAGGAGTGAAGCACATGCATTTCTAGACTGAAAGAGTTTACTGGCATCCAGTACAACAGATAAGAAAAGACCCCTACCAAGACACACAGATTCCTTGGTGGTTCAAATGGTAAAGAATCTGCCTGCACTGTGAGATACCTTGGTTTGATCCCTGAGTTGGGACAATTCAGTGGAGAGAAGGAAATGACAACCCACTCTAGTATTCTTGCCTGGAGAATCCCATGGACAGAGGAGCCTGGCAGGCTACAGTCCACGAGGACACAAAGAGTTGGACACGACTGAGCAACTACCACTTTCACTTCCAAGACACAACATCTTGACGTACCAGAACTTGTAGATACTAGAGAAAATTATTCCCAGAGGTGGGAAGAAAATGGTCACAAAGACTCTGTAACAGAATGGCGCCAGAATTCTCTCCAGTAGCCCTATTAGCCAGAAGTCAACAGAGCAATGCCTTAAAAATTCTGGAAAATGGTTTCCAACATAGAACTCAATTCTTGGGCTCTCGATCAAGTGTGAGGGTAAATACGGCCATTTTAAGATATTTAAGGTCTCAAGACATTTGTTTCCTATGGTCTTTTTCTCTGAAAGTTACAGGAGGTTGTGCTCCACCCAAATGAGGAGGTAAACTGCGAGAAAGACCTGGGAACTAGGCAACAGGTGATCAGACACAAATTACATTTGTTGGCAAAGACAAATTACATGTATCGGCAAAGACAAATTACATGTATCGGCAAAGACAAATTACATGTATCGGCAAAGAAAGGGAGTCTCCAAAATAATAGTAAAGGAAAATTTCAAAATCACAACTGTCCAGAAGGCCAAGAGAGCCACTAGTCCACACTAGAGCAGGAAGTCAGAGATCCAGATGGGAGGTCTCAAAAGACACAAGAACCTTATATATACACAAGAACCCACAAAGGCCTAATTGCAAACCATCTGAATGGACAATTCCAAATTCAGTGGTAAAGATAAGACCCACAGGCTTGGCTCAGATTAACTACTACTCTGGGCTGACTGGTTTCAGGATCTAGAGATGTTCTCAGGTAAGCTCCACATCATGATGAAATGGGTTACAGGCTCTGCAGTCAGATTGGTCGGGTTTAAGTCCTCGCGTTTCCTAGAACTAGCTGCATGCCCCTGGGCAAACTGCTCGATTGTTCTGAATCTTATAACCTTAGTAAAGAGAAGATCAAAACAATGATCTACGATATTTTGTCAACTTATTAAGATGATATATGTGAAACTGCTTTGTAAACTAGTATTAATACAGTGGAAGTTATCCAGCAACCTCTGCCAACCCAACTCACCAAATTTTGCCACATTTGTCTGTGTTCCTCCAAAATTCAAAAGGTGTTGGTGTTAAGAGGTGGGGCCTTTGGGAGGTGACTAGATCATGAGAGTGAAGCTCCATGAAAGAGGTCCCAGAGAGCTCCCTGTCCCCTTCCTTTGTGAGGATGCAACCACAAAGAGAAGTCTGCCATCTGGGAGAAGACTCTCACTTGACCATGTTGGCATGTTGATCTTGGATCTCTAGCCTCCAGAGCTGTGAAAAATAAATCTCTGTTGTTTATATGCCACCTGGTCTATGATGTTTTGTTTTAGCAGCCCAGCTGGACAAAGACAGCCAATCTCCTGGTAAAACATACAGACTACTGCCCATGGCATGCTGATCTCTTGCTACTAGTAGAATACACTCTCCCACTCTACATCAAGTGTGGTTTTTTGGACCAACAGCACAGGCATCACATGAGAGCTTGTGAGAAATACAGCATCTCAGCGTGCCTCAAACCTGCTGAATTGGAATCTGCATTTTCACCAAATCCCCAGGGGAAAGGTAGGCACCTTAAATACTGGTCTAACAGGCCCCACTTTTCTTCCCACCAAACAAGCTGCAGGCTTCCCAAGAGCCACCTGAATTGGTTTACAAGCCAGTTTATACTATTGCTTCTGCTATTATATTATGAAACATAATTAAATAGATAAACCCAAACCTGAGTACAAAGGGAGAGTTGTTTCTAGGAAACCTAGGCTGGATGCTTTAGGAAGACATGATAAAGGAGAATGGTCTAGAATTACAGTTCAGTAGAGGAGGCTTCTGGGAAGGGTTTAATAGCTAGAGGTATTGCCTGTCAAGGCTACGGTTTTTCCAGTGGTCATGTATGGATGTGAGATTTGGACTGTGAAGAAGGCTGAGCACTGAAGAATTGATGCTTTTGAACTGTGGTGTTGAAGACTCTTGAGAGTCCCTTGGACTGCAAGGAGATCCAAACAATCCATTCTGAAGGAGATCAGCCCTGGGATTTCTTTGGAAGGAATGATGCTAAAGGTGAAACTCTAGTACTTTGGCCACCTCATGCGAAGAGTTGACTCATTGGAAAAGACTCTGATGCTGGGAGGGATTGGGGGCAGGAGGAGAAGGAGACAACAGAGGATGAGATGGCTGGATGGCATCACTGACTCGATGGACATGAGTCTGAGTGACCTCTGGGAGTTGGTGATGGACAGGGAGGCCTGGCGTGCTTCGATTCATGGGGTCATAAAGAGTCGGACACGACTGAGCGACTGAACTGAACTGAACTGATTGCCTGTGTGCATACCTTAGGGGTCACGCCTGAAGACACCAAGCCCTCCTCGTTTACTCTGTACTTCCCCCTCTGTCAGCCCTGTACTTCCCCCACTACCACCACCGCCAGCATTATAGCTGTTCCTTGCCCTATCCAGATGTTCTTTATCCTGAACTAACACTGGGACACTTACACGAGGGATGCATTACATGAATCTTCTTATTAACCCTGGAGCAACCCCATGAGGGAAGTTATTACTATCCAATTTACAGGCAAGAAAAACAGAGATTAAGTCACTTTTGTGAGGTCACATGGTAACTGGCAGGGCAGGACTTGAAAGGAGGTCTGCCCCCAGGTACCAGGCTCCAACCATGACACTGTTGATGGCAACAGGCACCAAGAGTTTAGGGAAAACACAGTGCTGCAGAAACATTTGAGAAATGTCCATCCCTACCATCAATTAAAGGGATGTAGATCCAAGCAACCGCAGAGCACTTTTCACCTGTCAAATCTGCAAAGGTTTTTGTTCTTTTGCAATTCAATTTGCATTTATGTCAAAGTAATATGTGTTCGTGGTTTACAAGAGTCAAACGGTCCAACAGGCACACAAGATGAAAAACAGCCGCCTCTGCCCTGGCTCATCACACACCCACCCAGGCACACTCTGTGGGAGGAAGGGATGCAATTTCAAGAGGTGGCCTGAGCCAGGCCGCCCCTGCCGTGGCCTTCACCTTCTGTCCCCTCCACACTTCCTCTGGGCTCTCCAGGGCCTCCAGGAATGTTGCCCTAATGTTCCGCTGATCTTCCCAGTACAGCGAAGCAAGGGGCTGGGTGGCCCAGATTAGGAGTGGAAATGGGGAACCAGAGGGGGATACATAGCAAGAACCCAAAATGACCCCCACCCCTTAACACAGCCATCTGTAATCTCACTTGGGGTGGGTGGGAGGAGGGAACCATTCCAAAGGGAAAAACCAGCACTGGCCACATCATTTGTAGAAAACTCTATATGGAAGTGTTATTTCTTCACTGTAGTAACAATAATAAAGAGATTTTATTTTTATTTTTTGGCCATGAAGCATAGTATGTGGGATCTTAGTTCCCTGACCAGGGGTTGAACCCACGCTCCAGGTACTGGAATTACAGAGTCTTAACAACTGGACCACCAGGGAAGACCCAAAAGATTTTTTTTTTTTTTTTAGAAAAGATAAATAAGTATATCCCCAACCTGTCAACCTCTCCCACCAAAAACTACGTTCTCTTGTGTGGATCTCCAAACATGTAGGTTTTTAGAGCACTGTCATCAGCATCACAGGGAAAATGACAGGCTCTTCAGAGCGAGGTTTGGGGTCAATTCCTGGTTCTGCTGTGGGATGTGCAACAGACCCCCTTCTGAGCCTCTGCTCCCTCCTGTGTGAATGGAGATCACATTTCCTGCCTCACGGAGGAGCTGGAGGATGATACCTGTAAAAAGCCTGGCACTGGGCTGGGGACATAGTAGCTGCTCAACCAGGAGGAAGGCAGCTGCCTCCCAGAAAGCACCCTGGCCTCAGTGCTACACTCTCCCCCAGCTCCAGCTAACCTCTGTGGGACACTCCCTACAGCCCTGAACTGGTAAATCCACTGCCAGCACTTGTCACTCTGCCCCTCCAGCTCTGGCCTTTTCAAAGGCCCAAACAAGGCCTTCCCATAACCATAACCCATCCTACTACGTGTACTCACAAGTGCTCAGAGAATGAATCCTTACAGCCCAGCTCAGAGCTCATAGCCCCCCACCCTCCCTTCCTGCCCCTCCAAGTGCCTTCTGCCTCCAACTCTATCCCAGTGGCCCTCGTTCTGTACTGACCCTCCCCAGCTGAGGTCTCCTGTGACCTGTGGGCTCCTGGGGGTAGAACGGATGCTGGTCCAGCTCTGTCTCCATCACAGCGCCCATCAAAGGCTGATCCCGCTGGGCAGGGTCCTGCAGGCCTTCACCCCATGGTTCTTTGTTGACTTCCCACCATGACAAGGGCAGTGAATATGACAAGAACAGGCCTTCCTGTCAATGGACTAACTTTCTGGTGGGGGCAGATTTTTTAAAATGTCAACAAATACATAAACTCTGATTGTGACAAGTGTTATAAATAAAACAGGGTGATCATACAGCAGTGCAGATGAATGAGCTACTGCTATACTCTACAGTATGGATGAACTTCACAGACCCATGCAGCCAGGCACTAAAGTGTATACATGTGTGTTTCCATTCATATAAAACACAAAAACAGCCCAAACTAATCTGTGTTGTTAAAAGTGAGGATAGTGATTACTCTGGAAGGAAGCACGGGGACTAAAGGGACATGAGACACGAGGGGGCTTCTGGGGATGCTATTCATGTTCTGTTTCTTGATGTGGGTGCTGGTTACATGGTTGTGTTTGGTATGTGAAAAGTCATCAAATTGTATGCGTATGACATGTGGGCATGTGCACATGGATATTATACTTCATTTAAAAGTTGGGTATTTTTTAATCCTCGGGGGATGAGATGGAGACTTGAGGGTAGAGGTGGGACTTGGTGATATGGGTAGGATAGTCAAGGAGGACTTCTTGGAGGAGGTAACATCTGATATGAGACTTATGGGTTAAGAGTTAGTCTTGAGATAAGACAGTCTCTTAAATAAGTGACAGTGAAACTGGACAGATGCATGTCAAAGAATGAAATTAGAACATTCCCTAAAACCATATACAAAAATAAACTCAAAATAGATTAAAGGCCTAAGTGAACTGAAGTTGCGCCAGACTCTTTGCGACCCCGTGGACTACAGCCTACCAGGCTCCTCCCTCCATGGGATTCTCCAGGAAAGAATACTGGAGTGGGTTGCCACTTCCTTCTCCAGGGGATCTTCCCGACCCAGGGATTGAACATGGGTCTCCCACACAGCAGGCAGATGCTTTAACCTCTGAGCCACCAGGGAGTGGGACTAAAGGCCTAAATGTAAGATCAAATACTATAAAACTCCTAGAGGAAAATATAAGCAGAACACTCTTTGACATAAATCACAACAATTATTCTTTTTGATTCATCTCCCAGAGTAATAGAAACAAAAGCAAAATAAAACAATGGACCTAATTAAATTTAAAAGCTTTTGCACAACAAAGGAAACCATAAACAAAATGAAGAACAACCTACAAATGGGAGAAAATATTTGCAAATGATGCAATTGACAAGGGATTAATTTCTAAAATATGCAAACAGCTTATACAGCTCAACATATAAACCAAAAAAAAAAAAAAATCCCAATCAAAAGATGAGCAGAAGATCTAAACAGACATTTCTCCAAAGAAGACATATAGATGGCCAACAGGCACATGAAAACATGCTCAACATTACTAATTATTAGAAAATGCAAATCAAAACTACAATGAAGTATCACCTCATACTGGTCAGAATAACCATCATTAAAAAGTCTACAAATAATAAATGCTAGAGATGGTGTGGAGAAAAGGAAACTCTCCCACAGTGTTGATAGGAATGTAAACTGATGCAGCCAGTATGGAGAACAATATAGAAGTTTCTTCAAAAACTAAAAATAGAATTATTATATGATCCAGCAACTCCCATTCCTAGGCATATATTCAGAAAAGAGGAAATCTCTAAATCAGAAAGATACATGCACCCAATATTCATAGCAGCACTATTTACAATAACCAAGGCATGGGTGTGGAAGCAACCTAAATGTCCATTGACAGATGAATGGATAAAGATGTGTGTGTACACACACATACACACACAATGGAATATTATCGTCATAAAAAAGAACAAAATAATGCCATTTGAAGCAACATGGATGGACCTAGCAATGATCATACTAAGTGAAGTAAGTCAGACAGAAAAAGACAAATGTGATATCACTTATGTGTGGAATTTAAGAAACAGATACATATGAACTTACCTATGAAACAGAAACAGACTCACACACATAGAAAGCACACTTATGGTTGCCAAAGGGAAAAGAGGGTGGGCAGAGATAAATTAGGAGTTTGGGATGAACTAGATACAATGGCACCCCACTCCAGTAACTCTTGCCTGGAAAATCCCATAGATGGAGGAGCCTGGAAGGCTGCAGTCCATGGCGTTGCTAGGAGTCGGACATGACTGAGTGACTTCATTTTCACTTTTCACTTTCATGCATTGGAGAAGGAAATGGCAATCCACTCCAGTGTTCTTGCCTGGAGAATCCCAGGGACGGGGGAGNGCTCATGGGGTCGCTAAGAGTCGGACATGACTGGGTTACTTCACTTTCACTTTTCACTTTCATGCATTGGAGAAGGAAATGGCAACCCACTCCAGTGTTCTTGCCTGGAGAATCCCAGGGACGGGGGAGTGTGGTAGGCTGCCGTCTATGGGGTCGCACAGAGTTGGACACGACTGAAGTGACTTAGCAGCAGCAGCAGCAGATACATGAAGGAGATGAAGCAGATACATACTACTATATATAAAATAGATAAACAACAATGTCTTACTGATAGCACAGGAAACTATATTCAATATCTTGTAATAATCTATAATGGGAAAGAATCTGTAAAAGAAAAAAATATATATATATAACTGAATCACTTTGCTGTATACTTGAAACATTGCAAATCAATTATACTTTAATAAAATACATTAAGTTCCAAAAATAAAAATTTTTAAAAAGTCAGTCTTGGGACAAACTGGGGGAAAGCACCCCAAGCAGAGGGCCTGGTGAGTGCAGAGTCCCAGAGACAGGAGAAAATTTGGTACCCTGGAGGGAGAGCGGAGGCTAGTGCAGGTGGAGCCTCATACAGAAAGGAGTGCAGGTTGGAGGGCTACTAGATGCGATCAGGGAGGTGAGCTGGCCCCAGATCAGGAAAGGCCTTACGGTCAGGGAAGGAGTGAGGAGTTTATTTTAAATAAGATAAGATGTCCTAGAGCATCACAGAGGCATATGATCTGNAAAGACCCCCAAAGTGAACAGCAGTCAGAGGATTAAAAGAAGTTGCCCATGAGGTCAGGAGTATATGCTGGGCTCAGACACAATCCAGTATGTATAATATACACACACACACGCACACACACACACACATATATAAATATGTATTTTTTTAAAGGATAGATTCAAACCCACATATGTCCTCTGCAAGAAGTCCAGGGAGTATGATTGTAGGAAAAGTTACAAACTGTCTATGGTTCCCATGGACTAGGGGATATGATACTGCCAAAACATGCAAAAGATATACAGAAGTGCTGATGAATGAGGGAGAAAAGGCGAAAGGAGCCGGGTAGGGGACAAAAAAGTGCATGCTAGCTGGAGGAGGGGAAACAAGAGAAAAAAGGAAAACAAATCAAAGAAAGAACAACTATTAAAAATGCTGAGTTGAAAATGTTTCAGATGGCCTCTGACATCTAATAAGTCATCTGTCTTTCTCAATATAGAAAAGTCATTACTTACTAGTNAGAGAAAAAAGGAAAACAAATCAAAGAAAGAACAACTATTAAAAATGCTGAGTTGAAAATGTTTCAGATGGCCTCTGACATCTAATAAGTCATCTGTCTTTCTCAATATAGAAAAGTCATTACTTACTAGTGAACTAATACCAGCAACTGTGACAAGTAAAAACAACAAAGCTCATAAAAATATAAAAGTTCACCCCTTGCAGTTAGGCAGGAAAAAAAAAAGGAATGTATTCAATTTTTCAGATGAAAAACATTTGAACCGACTGAATTTATTGTAATGCAACTTGCATTATATGTGGGGGAAATGAAAGGGGGAAAAATAGCCCCTCTTCAACTTTTCCTTGGAAAACAGAATACAATGCATTTTTGGAGAGCCTGAACTCCTCACAGAAACCAGTCATAAATATCAACATGGCATCTTGGCTACTGGCCATCAATTCTCATAACAGAGGCATGAATTAATAGTGCCATCTGCCCTGCCCACTAGGACCTCGATATAACCACCTCCTCAGAGGGTATAACCCAGGCCTAATGTTCAGCATGAGAAATGCAGGTCTGAAAAAGAAGAATTTGAGAGCCTTCAAAGCAGCCAGAGGCACCGGAGAACTCTTGTTCCCTGGAAGAGGCTAGACACAGCAGTGTGCATGAACAGACCAGGCACATTGACGGCACAAGGAGGTCCTCAAAAGCAAAAGGAGCTCTGTCTCCCCAGAGCCATAAATGTCATCGCTATCTTAGGACTCTCCTTTGATTCCTGTCTTTCCTCCATTCCTCCAGCCAATCGACTTGAAGGCACTCAGTTGATATTAAAAACACAGCCTGAGTCTCTCCACTTGCTTATATCTTTACTGCCCACTCCCTAGTTCACACCACCACATCTAATCTCAGAGGTTACCACCAAGGCCTTCTAATTGGACCCCTGCTTCTATTTCTGCTGCTGGATTTCCAACCTGCAGTCAGCATGGTTTTGAAAAACACCAATCAGATTTCATCATTCCACTACTCAAAACCTGTCACCAGCCTCATTGGTTTCCCTTGGCATGTAGAATCAAACACAAACCCCTTACCAGATTTCACCATCTCCAAACGGGCTCTGACCCCCTTCTCCTCCTTCAGCCTTCCTCTCCCCACATTCCTACCCAGCCCTTCTGGTCTTTCTCTCCCTTGAACTTGCCTGGGGTCACTGCTCCTGCTGTTCCTTCTGCCTGACCTGCCTCTCTTGCATCTTTACTCAAGAGTTGCCTTTCTGAAGAGGCCTTTCCTGGTCCATTTTTCAAAATCAGGCCTCTTCCTCCAAGTCACTAATTTAATCCACCTCCCTATGTTATTGGGACCATAGGAAATGTTCCCATTTAAAATTTTTTTAAATTTATTCATCACCCTCTCCAACTATAAACTTCCCCAACAAGAATATAAATTCTCCCATCCACTCGTACATGCCCAGCATTCTCAACTGCTCCAACAAGTTCCTGGCACAGAGACAGTGCTCAATAAAGACCTGCAGAATGAATGAATAATGAGATGAGAGGGTGATAAAGATGAACAGGTCTCGAGGTTACCCAACCCTACCCATTTTACATAGAGAAGAACAGAGGGGGAAAAAGTCAACCCCTCTTCAGTAATGGTTAGCACACAGCACAGTGCTCTTAATGCCATCTATGTCATTTTCCTATTACCAAGGACCCAGGTTATGCATCTGATACAATCCCAGATGACATCTAAGAAGCAAAGAGCAACTCAATACTGGAAGATGGATAGTACTGTACAACTAGGAGAAAAACAGATAAGGCGCACGTAGACAGTGATAGCTCAAAGTAGCTACCCATGATCCAACTCAGACTGGAATGGATATCAGAGTTGCAGGCGTGAGTGGATTCAAGGCAAACCCCAGAAGCAACAAACTCTTATACAAAAAAGCACATCAGAGGAAAAGCAGAGCATTAACACAGGCTTTCTCTAACACCATCCTGGAATGTTAAGTCTAACACAATGACTACAGAGAGAGATGAGAACACACCCAAGATAAGGCTGGCCCTGGCGCTACTTCTCACTCCGCTGGGTTAGTTGCTTAACCTCCTTGGACTTCATTTCAGATTAAATCAGCCTGGGCTAGACTTGTGTAATTAGTGTACACTGTATTTGACTATATTCAGGTATACCATATATACTATTTGTGGAATATTTTGATATCAAATTTGTTTTTAGAAGAAATTTTGTATCATCTCCAAAATGAAAGCCAATATCATTTGCCAGTGATGCAAAAGCTATATACACATCCACATATGTAATTCAAGCTAGGCTGCAGCGGTACATGAACTGAGAACTTCCAGATGTTCAAGCTGGATTTGGAAAAGGCAGAGGAACCAGAGATCAAATTGCCTACATCCACTGGATCACAGGAAAAAAAAAGAGAATTCCAGAAAAACATCTACTTCTGCTTCACTGACTAGGCTAAAGCCATTGACTGTGTGGATCACAACAATCTATAGAAAATTAGTAAAGAGATGGGAATACTAGACCACCTTAACTGCCTCCTGAGAAATCTGCATGCATGTCAAGAAGCAACAGTTAGAACCATACTAGGAACAAGAGACCAGTTCAAGACTGGAAAAGAAGTAAGTCAAAGATGTATATTGTCACCTTGCTTATCTAACTTATATCCAGAGAGCATCATGTGCAATGCCAAGCTGGATGAAGCACAAGCTGGAATCAAGATTGCCAGGAGAAATATCAATAACCTCAGATATGCAGAGGACACCACCCTCATGGCAGAAAGTGAAGAAGTACTAAAGAGCCTCTTGACGAAAGTGAAAGAGGAGAGTGAAAAAGCTAGCTTAAAACTCAACACTCAAAAAACGAAGATCATGGCATCTGGTCCCATCATATCATGGCAAATAGACGGGGAAACAATGGAAACAGTGACAGACTTTATTTTCTTGGGCTCTAAAATCACTGCAGATAGTGACTGCAGCATAAATTTAAAAGACACTTGCTCCTTGGAAGAAAAACTATAACAAACCTAGACAGTGTATTAAAAAGCAGAGAAATTACTTTGCCAACAAAGGTCTGTCTAGTCAAAGCTATAGTTTTCCCAGTAGCCACGTATGGATGTGACAGTTGGACCATAAAGAAGACTGAGTGCCAAAGAATTGATGCTTTTGAACTGTGGTGTTGGAGAAGATTCTTGAGAGCCCCTTGGACTGCAAGGAGATCCAACCAGTCAATCTTAAAGGAAATCAACCCTGAATATTCACTGGAAGGACTGATGCTGAAGCTGAAGCTCCAATACTTTGGCTACCTGATACCAAGAGCTGACTCATTAGAAAAGACCCTGCTGATGGGAAAGTCTGAAGGTGGGAGGAGAAGGGGACAACAGAGGATGAGATGGTTGGATGCCATCACCAACCTGATGGACATGAGTTTGAGCAAGGTCCAGGAGATGGTAAAGGACAGGGAAGTCTGGCATGCTGCAGTCCATGGGGTCACAAAGAGTGAGACATGACTGAGCAACTGAACAACAACATATGCAACATGAGAACAAAATCCTATTATTAAATTCTAGCCAATGCTCTTAGATGAGTACTGAAGGCTCTGAGCCTAAGACCTAATCTCTGTTTAAAAAAAAAAAAAAACTTACTAAGTATTAGGAAAGTATTAAAGAGAGACCAGTACCAAACTGCTGCTTTTTCCTGGATGAATCAAAAGGACTGCAAGCAAATTGAGAAGGAATTCATACTTCCACTGTGTGAACTCATGCTGGTAGACACTCTGTCTGTGTGCCATCTCAAACCATCTTGCACGAATATAGATGCATATCCTACTTCAGACAATACTGGTTTCAGCACACAATCTTGAAGGTCTCCACTAAAGCTCTACTACTCTGTGACTGAAGATGAAGGGAGGTACCCATATAAGAAGAGAAGCAATGGATGGAATAATTCTGATGAGGCTGAAAAAGGATCTCGCAAGAGTAAATGAGAAACAAAGATCATCGTAGGGAAGTAAGTAAAGGGATGATGGTGTTAATGACCATGAATACTTACTATACGCAAAGGGTCATAAACAATTTCATCTTCACATCTTTTCTTTGAAGTAGGTAAAAAAAATTTAACATCATTATTAAGATACAATGAACACACATAAAAACTGCATATTTAATATAAATGATTGGATGAGTTTGGACATATCCATACTCCAAGTTTCTATCACCATAATCAAGGTAATCAACATATCCCACCATCTCCCAAAGTCTCCTTGTATACATTCTTTGTATTTTGAGGTAGATACAATTATAATTCTTATTTTCAAAATGAAGAAACATCAAACTTAGCCAAAAAGAAAAAAAAGTTCATTATTTGGCATAAGACAACTGAGATTAAATGTCTCCCAAACATTTTGTCCATGACCTAAGATAAGACATAGTAGGTTAAACCATATGAAATTTCCCAGATTTGTCTTTTACCTACAGAAATAGCAATTTCATATGTTCAAACTAACACATTTTACCTTTGGACCCAATATACAAAATACATACATACACATCCATACACAAGTGTACACGCTCAGTCACTTCAGTTGTGTCAGCCAACTCTTTGTGACCCTATGGACTGTAGCCTGCCAGACTCCTCTGTCCATGGGATTTTCCAGGCAAGAATAACGGAATGGATTGCCATGCCTCCTCCAGGGGCTCTTCCCCACTCAGGGAGTGAACCCGCATCTCTTGTCTCCTGCGTTGCCAGGCGGGTTCTTCACCACAAGTGCCACCTGGGAAGCTCGTATACATGCATACTGAATACAAATATTCTGCCTGGTATATATAAAAAGACAGAGTACAAATATTCTGATATGTATATGTATGTGTATATATACACACAAATGTGTATATCTAGTATGAAAGTTTCATAAACCAATATTTATCCTAATTATGTGCCATAATTCAACCTCTTAGTGGCTTTATTTGAAATGAAAGTTATATCAAACATTTTAAAAATTGAACTCTGATATTTTCAATTCTCTTCTATGTTTATAATGTTGGCTACAACCCACTAAACTGATTTTACAGCTAACAGGCTGCAACTCCCACCTTGAAAAACACTGAATTAAAAGAACTCTAATCATAACCAGGAAAATGACGGAGTCACCTTGAGTCAGACAGTGGCTGGCATTTCATGCCACCCCCTCAAGTTGTAAACAATGAGAAGCATAGCCCTAAATGTTTGCTAAATAAATAGAATTTCTATAATGGAATGGCAAGAAATGCAAAAGAATGCAAGTTGCAAAAGAATGTACAACTTCAGTTGTGTAAAGGAAATATAAGGGAAAACCACTTTGATAGATGTCTAATTATTTTTTCTTAATTGCTAAAGAACAGTAAAAGCCTCTATTTAAATGTCTGAGTATGAAGTAAGTAGCAGCTGCTAAGTCGCTTTAGTTGTGTCCGACTCTGCGGGACCCCATAGATGGCAGCCCACCAGGCTCCCCTGTCCCTGGGATTCTCCAAGTGAGAACACTGGAGTGGGTTGCCATTTCCTTCTCCAATGCAGGAAAGTGAAAAGTGAAAATGAAGTCACTCAGTCGCGTCCCACTCTCAGTGATCCCACAGACTGCAGCCCACCAGGCTCCTCCGTCCATGGGATTTCCCAGGCAAGAGTACTGGAGTGGTGTGCCATTGCCAAAGATAAGTTTAAAAAATTCAAGGTGGTTTCCTGTTGGGAAAGGATTCAGAGCTAAGGAAGAATAGGACATAGAGTGGAACTCATTTTCATCTTAAGTCTTAAGCATAAGGATATTACTTGACTCTTTAAATCACATTCATGCTTTACTTTTAGAAAAGTTATTTAATCCCAAAATTCAATCCTAATGCCAACCCAGTGTAATGGAGAAGACACTACATGGAGGCCCTAAAGATCTGCCATCTACATGGTGAGCTCAGAAAAGCTACTGGATCCGTTGGGGCTTTCCTTTTTTCTAAGGTAAAACTTAGGAGTAGTGTCTGGAGCATCTTCTTCCCATAGTATTTTAGGACCCTATGACCAAGAAATATCTGGTGGTGATTAGCAGATCATTTTAATGAAGGGACGCTGCGTTCCAAGATTACCCAAATGGTGAAGACTCTCAATTTTGCACATAAAAAGTCAGACCAGGTTTAGGAGTCTCACCACGACCACAACTCAAATAATCCCTTCTATGGAAGACAAGCCACTCGGGTGTGTTACTCCTTCTCAAGTCTGGCTCCTATCCTATCTCATAAACTACAATTCTATATATTATAGTACTCTTTTCATGCTAACCAAGTACCTTTCTTGGGGATTCTTTCTTGAGTATTTTCAATGTAGAGGCAAAATTTACTTGAATAAAACCATAATTAAATCTTTTAGTGGCCGTATTTTATTTCAGAAGATAGGAATTATTGAACATTATTTTTATTGAACCGTCATTTTTATCTTAACTATGGTTTAACCTCATAATCTAATTATTTTTTCTAAACCTACTTCAAGCTAATAAAAGAAAGATATGAAAAAATTAAATCACATTATAAAGCATGAAGCAAGTGTAGCTATCATGAGACTCTCAGATNGGAAAAATTGGAACATTTTTGGGTCCAAGTTTCACAGATGTTAAGCATTTTGTGATATTACTTAGGGGGTTTCCTGAGCTACATTAAAGTTGAACCACTAGGGTGTTGAAACAGTTGGGCCCATAATAAATAAAATATACATGAAAAGGAATTGCGAGACATTGGCTGTTATATGCTGGTGACAATTAGGTTACTGCTTTAAAAAATACATATCCTGGACACATCTACAGGAGTTTTTTAGGGAATTTTGAGTAGAAGCAGAGTAAAGGCGGTTGGTAATTTCTCTGGTTGCCTCTGGCAGGTGGACATAATTTAACAATACCCGTCAGATATGACAAATTGTTTGTGAGTTACATTAGGGCCTTAATAAGATCACATCTGTTCATATATCCTCCTTAACCACAGAGCCTGATTTAGAGAGTTTTCATACTGGTACAGTATTGTTGTTTAAATATTTAGAGGGGTCTAGACATGTATCATAAAAGAATAGACTCTTGTGTATAAAAACACAGTCCTTTTATTCTCAGTGATTTTGCTTTCATGGACCTGCATCATTCTCTCAACTCGAGTGAACCACATGTTGCTCCCGAGAGCCAGGAAGCATATTTCATCCCCTGTCGGAGTTAGCATCTTAGAGCTGGAAGAGGCCTTAGAGACCATCCTCCCCTTCCCCTCCTTTTCGGGGTGGGATCTGAGACAGAGGCTGAGGACGGGACTTGTTGAGGGATTCTCACCACACTTGTGGCAAAGCCAGAGTGAGGACTTAATCTGCCAATTTGTACGGTAAGTCCCCTACATACAAACCTTCGGGCTGTGGACTTTCGAAGATAACAAAGGTGCCCCTGTATGCCGACTCTTGCACTGTAACACTGTACAGATGAAAAATGTAAGATTTTTAAGCTGCACTGTAAGATTAAAAATATTTTCTATATTTTTTTTGTTTGTTATGTATTGTTTGTGTGAAAAGTATTATAAGCTTGTTACAGTACAGTACTGTGTAGCTGATTTTGTTATTCGGGTACCAGGGCTGACTTTGTTGGACTTAGAAACAAATTGGACTTATGAAGGCACTCTTGGAACAGAACGCATTCGTATGTCTGGGACTTACTGCCTTTCTCTGATCCTTTCATTACGCTCAAACTTCACTCCGGGCTAGAAAATGAGGCATCAGTGCAGGAGGACTCAATCACGTGTTGGTGTCACTAGCGGCTGTAGAGCTCTTCCAGAGGCCGTCTCTGGCCACTGGGAGGCCAGGCTCTGTGTCATGGCTTAAACTTCAGGGCCTGCTCACAGTCCTTCTGTGATCAGGGTGTCCTCTGTCACTTGCCTGCCCCCTGACACAGGTGAATGTCCGCCCTGTCCTGACCACATCGAGCGTGTTCCCGCCTTCACTCGCTGCGTCCCCTTCTTCTGTGGTGGGTGCTGCTTGCTATTTCCAGTTCCCTTCATATCCAGCCTGGAGAGGTTACATTTCATCATGAGGTCTTCCAGCCCACAGCTATTTATTAGGCTGACTCATATGAAAATGCTGGTTTGTAGGTTGAAAATAGTCAAATAATGGCAGTTTCATAAGACTGAATGTAAGCTTAGTGTCTTAAACCCCTGTACCACTTACTGACATATTTTACTTACCTTCTTTCTCTTTGTGGATGGGTGTATTTGTGTGTGTATGCATATGTGTTAATCAGGGTGAAAGTCACATAATTGACTTCTTTTTACAATAAACCTTGGAATAACTTTAATGTTATAAGAGAATTTCAAAGTCGGTACAGAGAGTTCCTATAAACCTCTAAATCAGTTCCCCTGTGTTGTCTTTTCACATCAGCAGAGTACATTTGTCAAATTTAAGAGAAGAATTTTGGAACCCGATTGACGAAAACTCCAAGCTTTATTTGGATCCCGTCAGTTTTCCCGTGAAGGCCCTTTTCCGTCCCAGCAGCTGACTCTGCTTCCCAGGCACCACCTTGCGTTTTGCCGTTGTGTCCTCTTACTCTCCTCTGGTCTATTAATTCAACCTTCCCTTATTTTTCATGATCTTGACAGTTTTGCAAAGTACTAGCCAGCTGTTTAGTAGAATGTCTCTCAGCTTGGGATGGCCTGCTCTGTTTCCTCATGATTAGATTGGGTTATGGGTTTTCAGGGAAAATATCACCTTAGATGGTTTATTATCCCATTATCTCAAGGGGTCATGATCTCAACTTTGCTTTTCCTGGTGATGTTAATGTCGTCACTTGGTTAAAGCGTTTGTTCAGTGGTTGGCCGAGTTTCTCCTCTGCAGAGATACTTTATTTGGTCTCTGTTCATTTTTACATGTCACCACCAGCTAGACTAACAGTTCTTCATTTGGGAGCAGAAGCATGTTAATTCCTTTTGTACCTTTCATTGTACCTAATGTTTTATACAGTGTACATGCTCACAGAAGTTAGTTGAGAGGTCATTAAATTCATGATTTAATATCAGTCTGGCAGAGGTGTTTTGTTTAAACAAACCAAAACAGCAAAATCCCAGCCCACTGCATTCTCCTTATAGCTAGTTTGGTGGTCTTTGTTCCCTGTACTTAAGGGGTAAATTGTAAAATGACTTTAAATATTTTTCATCTAAACTACCATAAAGAAGGGATTACTTGCTGTCTTTGCCAAGATCAGAGTTTTGAGGTCAGGACTCAGGAAAATCTAAGTGTAAATTAGGCATACATACACACACACACACACACGCATACATTTTATAGCTTCTGCTGACTTGCAGCAAGGGTTGTCCCTATATGCAGACACTCAAAATATTTGTCAGAAGTTTAGATGATTCTTGAATGTGTTGCCCACAGGATTCCTAATGGTGCAAAGAATTGCCACTGTGAATGCAGTTATCAATCATTTTTAAGCCATTTATCTATAAAGGTGTTTTGCAGGGCATGGGTACCATGCTTTTGAGGGACTTAAATCTGATATGGCACTTGAAGCATTTAGGACCTAAACTAAAGGAAAGCAAGAATATTATATTAGAGTTGAAAAGTAAATGCTGTAAAAGTCAGACAAGAGGGGAGAGGGGGTAGTTCTTTTACAAATCCCTTTGACAGAGACCTTACCAACTGGCCTTGTAGGATTGGTTCTTCTTTCTGCTGGTATTCTATTCTGATGATTTAACCTTGGTTTGAAAGTTACACACAGGAATTCGTATCCCCTGATTTATTACTCTATTTAAAGAGGTTTCTTCTTTTTATTTAATTTTCTTTTAATATGGGTGAAAAAATTCTGGCTTTTCAACAGTGTAGAATTAGTCCATGCTAGTTTTTCAATCTGAGAGTCTCATGATAGCTACACTTGCTTCATGCTTTATAATGTGATTTAATTTTTTCATATCTTTCTTTTATTAGCTTGAAGTAGGTTTAGAAAAAATAATTAGATTATGAGGTTAAACCATAGTTAAGATAAAAATGACGGTTCAATAAAAATAATGTTCAATAATTCCTATCTTCTGAAATAAAATACGGCCACTAAAAGATTTAATTATGGTTTTATTCAAGTAAATTTTGCCTCTACATTGAAAATACTCAAGAAAGAATCCCCAAGAAAGGTACTTGGTTAGCATGAAAAGAGTACTATAATATATAGAATTGTAGTTTATGAGATAGGATAGGAGCCAGACTTGAGAAGGAGTAACACACCCGAGTGGCTTGTCTTCCATAGAAGGGATTATTTGAGTTGTGGTCGTGGTGAGACTCCTAAACCTGGTCTGACTTTTTATGTGCAAAATTGAGAGTCTTCACCATTTGGGTAATCTTGGAACGCAGCGTCCCTTCATTAAAATGATCTGCTAATCACCACCAGATATTTCTTGGTCATAGGGTCCTAAAATACTATGGGAAGAAGATGCTCCAGACACTACTCCTAAGTTTTACCTTAGAAAAAAGGAAAGCCCCAACGGATCCAGTAGCTTTTCTGAGCTCACCATGTAGATGGCAGATCTTTAGGGCCTCCATGTAGTGTCTTCTCCATTACACTGGGTTGGCATTAGGATTGAATTTTGGGATTAAATAACTTTTCTAAAAGTAAAGCATGAATGTGATTTAAAGAGTCAAGTAATATCCTTATGCTTAAGACTTAAGATGAAAATGAGTTCCACTCTATGTCCTATTCTTCCTTAGCTCTGAATCCTTTCCCAACAGGAAACCACCTTGAATTTTTTAAACTTATCTTTGGCAATGGCACACCACTCCAGTACTCTTGCCTGGGAAATCCCATGGACGGAGGAGCCTGGTGGGCTGCAGTCTGTGGGATCACTGAGAGTGGGACGCGACTGAGTGACTTCATTTTCACTTTTCACTTTCCTGCATTGGAGAAGGAAATGGCAACCCACTCCAGTGTTCTCACTTGGAGAATCCCAGGGACAGGGGAGCCTGGTGGGCTGCCATCTATGGGGTCCCGCAGAGTCGGACACAACTAAAGCGACTTAGCAGCTGCTACTTACTTCATACTCAGACATTTAAATAGAGGCTTTTACTGTTCTTTAGCAATTAAGAAAAAATAATTAGACATCTATCAAAGTGGTTTTCCCTTATATTTCCTTTACACAACTGAAGTTGTACATTCTTTTGCAACTTGCATTCTTTTGCATTTCTTGCCATTCCATTATAGAAATTCTATTTATTTAGCAAACATTTAGGGCTATGCTTCTCATTGTTTACAACTTGAGGGGGTGGCATGAAATGCCAGCCACTGTCTGACTCAAGGTGACTCCGTCATTTTCCTGGTTATGATTAGAGTTCTTTTAATTCAGTGTTTTTCAAGGTGGGAGTTGCAGCCTGTTAGCTGTAAAATCAGTTTAGTGGGTTGTAGCCAACATTATAAACATAGAAGAGAATTGAAAATATCAGAGTTCAATTTTTAAAATGTTTGATATAACTTTCATTTCAAATAAAGCCACTAAGAGGTTGAATTATGGCACATAATTAGGATAAATATTGGTTTATGAAACTTTCATACTAGATATACACATTTGTGTGTATATATACACATACATATACATATCAGAATATTTGTACTCTGTCTTTTTATATATACCAGGCAGAATATTTGTATTCAGTATGCATGTATACGAGCTTCCCAGGTGGCACTTGTGGTGAAGAACCCGCCTGGCAACGCAGGAGACAAGAGATGTGGGTTCACTCCCTGAGTGGGGAAGAGCCCCTGGAGGAGGCATGGCAATCCATTCCGTTATTCTTGCCTGGAGAATCCCATGGACAGAGGAGTCTGGCAGGCTACAGTCCATAGGGTCACAAAGAGTCGGCTGACACAACTGAAGTGACTGAGCGTGTACACTTGTGTATGGATGTGTATGTATGTATTTTGTATATTGGGTCCAAAGGTAAAATGTGTTAGTTTGAACATATGAAATTGCTATTTCTGTAGGTAAAAGACAAATCTGGGAAATTTCATATGGTTTAACCTACTATGTCTTATCTTAGGTCATGGACAAAATGTTTGGGAGACATTTAATCTCAGTTGTCTTATGCCAAATAATGAACTTTTTTTTCTTTTTGGCTAAGTTTGATGTTTCTTCATTTTGAAAATAAGAATTATAATTGTATCTACCTCAAAATACAAAGAATGTATACAAGGAGACTTTGGGAGATGGTGGGATATGTTGATTACCTTGATTATGGTGATAGAAACTTGGAGTATGGATATGTCCAAACTCATCCAATCATTTATATTAAATATGCAGTTTTTATGTGTGTTCATTGTATCTTAATAATGATGTTAAATTTTTTTTACCTACTTCAAAGAAAAGATGTGAAGATGAAATTGTTTATGACCCTTTGCGTATAGTAAGTATTCATGGTCATTAACACCATCATCCCTTTACTTACTTCCCTACGATGATCTTTGTTTCTCATTTACTCTTGCGAGATCCTTTTTCAGCCTCATCAGAATTATTCCATCCATTGCTTCTCTTCTTATATGGGTACCTCCCTTCATCTTCAGTCACAGAGTAGTAGAGCTTTAGTGGAGACCTTCAAGATTGTGTGCTGAAACCAGTATTGTCTGAAGTAGGATATGCATCTATATTCGTGCAAGATGGTTTGAGATGGCACACAGACAGAGTGTCTACCAGCATGAGTTCACACAGTGGAAGTATGAATTCCTTCTCAATTTGCTTGCAGTCCTTTTGATTCATCCAGGAAAAAGCAGCAGTTTGGTACTGGTCTCTCTTTAATACTTTCCTAATACTTAGTAAGTTTTTTTTTTTTTTTAAACAGAGATTAGGTCTTAGGCTCAGAGCTTTCAGTACTCATCTAAGAGCATTGGCTAGAATTTAATAATAGGATTTTGTTCTCATGTTGCATATGTTGTTGTTCAGTTGCTCAGTCATGTCTCACTCTTTGTGACCCCATGGACTGCAGCATGCCAGACTTCCCTGTCCTTTACCATCTCCTGGACCTTGCTCAAACTCATGTCCATCAGGTTGGTGATGGCATCCAACCATCTCATCCTCTGTTGTCCCCTTCTCCTCCCACCTTCAGACTTTCCCATCAGCAGGGTCTTTTCTAATGAGTCAGCTCTTGGTGTCAGGTAGCCAAAGTATTGGAGCTTCAGCTTCAGCATCAGTCCTTCCAGTGAATATTCAGGGTTGATTTCCTTTAAGATTGACTGGTTGGATCTCCTTGCAGTCCAAGGGGCTCTCAAGAATCTTCTCCAACACCACAGTTCAAAAGCATCAATTCTTTGGCACTCAGTCTTCTTTATGGTCCAACTGTCACATCCATACGTGGCTACTGGGAAAACTATAGCTTTGACTAGACAGACCTTTGTTGGCAAAGTAATTTCTCTGCTTTTTAATACACTGTCTAGGTTTGTTATAGCTTTTCTTCCAAGGAGCAAGTGTCTTTTAAATTTATGCTGCAGTCACTATCTGCAGTGATTTTAGAGCCCAAGAAAATAAAGTCTGTCACTGTTTCCATTGTTTCCCCGTCTATTTGCCATGATATGATGGGACCAGATGCCATGATCTTCGTTTTTTGAATGTTGAGTTTTAAGCTAGCTTTTTCACTCTCCTCTTTCACTTTTGTCAAGAGGCTCTTTAGTACTTCTTCACTTTCTGCCATGAGGGTGGTGTCCTCTGCATATCTGAGGTTATTGATATTTCTCCTGGCAATCTTGATTCCAGCTTGTGCTTCATCCAGCTTGGCATTGCACATGATGCTCTCTGGATATAAGTTAGATAAGCAAGGTGACAATATACATCTTTGACTTACTTCTTTTCCAGTCTTGAACTGGTCTCTTGTTCCTAGTATGGTTCTAACTGTTGCTTCTTGACATGCATACAGATTTCTCAGGAGGCAGTTAAGGTGGTCTAGTATTCCCATCTCTTTACTAATTTTCTATAGATTGTTGTGATCCACACAGTCAATGGCTTTAGCCTAGTCAGTGAAGCAGAANTAAGATCCATCTCTGTTGTAGCATATGTCAAAATTACATTCCTTTTTATAATCGAATGCTGTTGCATTGTATGCATATACTCTGTTTTGTTTATCCACTGATCTGCTGCTAGGCAATTAAATTGTTTCCATTTTATGGCTACTGTGAACAACCCTGCTGTGAACACTGATGTACAAATATCTGTTCAAGTCTGAGGTTTTAAAATGGCCCTGTGGGGACCTATTCCCTACTTCATAAATAAGCAATTGGGCGACTTCCAGATCTAAGGCTCCACGCAATGAATCACCTCCCAAAAGAAGGTCAAAGGTACATACACGCCAGTGACCTGCCCCCACCCCCAAGAATGTACAGGCTTCTCCTGTGCCCACTGTGTGTGGCAAAACTGAACAATGGCATAGTTGGAGCAGCCCCTCCTGCCACAGCTGCAGTCCTAGGAAAACAGAGGGCAGTCTCTGGGTAAGAAGTGTTCAAACTGAGCCTGCCATCCTGGACTGACCCACCAGATCAGGCGCTGATTGGGGGTCTCAGGGTGAGGGGAGTTCTGGCCCAGGAGGGGATATCTTTGGTGGAGAGGCATGGGGCATCCACTCTCACCCTTGGTGGCAGGAGTTACTCCCCACCATGCCTCAGATGGTGGGAGGGACTGACTCAGTCTACTCCAGAGGTGAAAGCTGGCAGCCAGCAGGTTACATGGTTGGGTTTTTTTTCAGCTGGTATGTTTTGACATTTAAAAAACAGGCATCAACATCTGAAAAACAGGAATTTTTGCTTAAAATTCAAATTTCTGGTTCCTTTCTAAATAAAGTCTGAAGAGCTGGTGGTCCTGCATGCCCAGCAGTGGCTGCCCCTGTAGATCAGACCTCTGGTCTCACAGGCAGCCTTGGCCCCTCCACTCATCTGCCAGGCCCTGTAGCATCAGACCTCTTTCAACTATAATTCTTTTTTAACCAATCAAGAAATGCTTCATACGTCCCAGAAAATGAAAGTTCAGATTTAAGAACTTGTTAGCTGACTGGTGCATAATAACCAGAGCGTGGGTGTGGCTAGATTACTTTATCCAAGTTCCAGCTCTATGATTTGTTACGCTGCCCCTGACATGCCTGCAAGTCTTCTAACCGCCCAACTGCAAGACCAAAGAAAGTCTGTAGACAGTAACACAGACATCAACTATATGGAATCTTATATGCCTTAAGCAAAAATAAATAAATAAGTAAATAAAGGTCCTGTTGCAACACTGCCACCTAGTATGGCAGGCAGGAAGTGGCAGTCACCTTTGTTACTCCTGGGAAGAAGGAGGCTACCATGGATGGGTGAAGGGAGATTGACATCAGGTTGGCTTATCAGTTTCCAGGGAAACCAGCAGCTGGGGCAGGGGGCAAGCACATAGGCAGCTACTGATTAAGCCCTATGATTAAGAGGATTGGGTAGTCAAAAGAGTAAGCAGGGACTGGTCAGGCAGGCGGTGTACAGACAGCAAGAGAACAGCCATCTTGAGCGGCTAGAACATAGATTCATTAACTGTGTGTCCTTGAGCAAGTTACTTCACTACTCTGGGTCTGTTTCCTTAACCTTCTGATGATAATAACAGTACCACTTTCCTCCCAGGACTGTTTTGAGGCTGAAATGAATTAACACATATACCGTACATTGGAAAGTGCCTGTGTCATGGAAAAGGAGAAGGAGTACCCGAGGAAGCGCTTATGGCACTGGGGGCCTTGAAGGTGCCCCAGCACCAGCTTGACAGGGATGCATCAAGCCCAGTTCTTCTGTAGGCTGTGTGGTCTTAGACGAGTCATTTAACCCAGCTGAAGGTCCTTTGAGAATGTGGAGATACTTCACAGAGTGGAGACTCTACAATTGGCAGTTATTAGTATTAAGTGTTTGCTAAATACTCTTGGCTTCCTTCCACAGCCTCCACAAGCCCTGTTGCCCACCACTTTCAGGGCTGGGGAATGGATATTGATCTGCAAGACTGGGAGACTGAGCTGAAAAGAACAAAGGCACCATTGTGAGCACATGGGCTCACAATTTCCTTTCTGTCCTTTCAATGTGCAGGAATGTCATTTGGGACCTGAGTGGGAAGGGCGTGGGAATCTGTCCAGAGTCTACCAGCTAGTCTCAGGGAAGGCCAAAGAAGCACAGGCCACCGGAGGAGACACAGCCCTGCAAGGTCCTCATGGGTCTTGTTATGTAGGTGAAGAATTTGGGGCCCAGGGTAGGAAAGAGACTTGCCTCATGAGACAGAGCAAATCGAGGGTAAGAAGCAGAGCTTTACACAGGGGGCAGCAGGAAGTCCCACTGCTCCGGGCCTTCTATTCTTTGGGGGCATTTGAGGCATTGCTCAGTTGGTAAAGAATCCGCCTGCAATGCAGGAGACCTGGGTTAGATCCCTGGGTTGGGAAGATCCCCTGGAGAAGGGAAAGGGCTACCCTCTCCAGTATTCTGGCCTGGAGAATTCTATGGACTATACAGTTCATGGGGTCTCAAAAGAGTCAGACACGACTGAGCGACTTTAACTTCACTTCTCTCAGACCTTTGACCTTTACTCCAAATGAAGTTGTATATTCTATCATTAAACACGCTGATAAAATGGCAAAAGCAAACATTTCTATTGCAACTTAAATATTTAGAAGTGCACTTGGCATCCTGGAAGGCTGAAAGTCCATGGCTTTGTCTTTCAAGCCTAGAAAGTGAAAGGAAAGTGAAGTCGCTCAGTCATGTCAGACTCTTTGAGACCCCATGCACTGTAGCCTACCAGGCTCCTCTGTCCATGGGATTTTCCAGGCAAGAGTACTGGAGTGGATTTCCGTTTCCTTCTCCAGCGCATCTTCCTGACCCAGGGATTGAACCCCAGTCTCCTGCATTGTTGACAGATGCTTTACCGTCTGAGCCACCAGGGAAGTCCTTTCTAGCCCAGAGAGGCTATAAAATTTAGTACAGGTCGGGGTGGGCCAGAGAGATAGGTTGAAGCAAGATCAGGCAAGAGCAAACAGGCTTCATTAAGGAGTTTGCACTTTGAGCTTCATCCTGAGACAGTGGACAACACTGCAGAGATCTAATAGAGGAGAAAGATCGTGCTGGCTGCAAAGATTCCCCCAGACCACAAGGAGTGTGGTTTAGCTCTGGCTAGTACCCAGAAGGAGGCAGGAAGGAGAAGGGAGTACCAGGGTCTTCAGAGTGCTCATCTCAACCATTTCCATGGTAACATGGGAAGATGGTACGGTTCCTGTCAAGGAAATTTCCTAATTAAAATTTCAAGTGTTTTTGTGTTTCAGGCTGGCCTAGACCCTGGCTTCACCCCTCTTGTCTCTGAACACAAACAGGTAAGCTGAGAAGTGGAGGGAGTAGAGAAGGAAATGGTAGGTTGAGATGAGGGGGCCCAGCAGAGACCCCAGCAGTGCCACCAGCCTCCGCAGCCTTGGACACTCATCCTCCATCCTCTACCTAGAGGGTCCCCAGGCCCAACATCTAATGGAAACCAAGTTGTGTCTCTTCAGAATAAGAAAAGCTTTTCTCCTGCCACTTACTGAGTGAGGCTCAAGGGAAGCAACCAGCACTTTTTTCCAGAGGTCTAGGACAGAGAAGGCAATGGAAAATCCTATGGACAGAGGAGCCTGGAAGGCTGCAGTCCATGGGGTCGCTGAGGGTCGGACACGACTGAGCGACTTCACTTTCATGCATTGGAGAAGGAAATGGCAACTCACTCCAGTGTTCTTGCCTGGAGAATCCCAGGGATGGGGGAGCCTGGTGGGCTGCACAGAGTCGGACCCGATTGAAGCGACTTAGCAGCAGCAGCAGCAGGTGGTCATGAATTCATGAGCTCCTTAGAGACCTCTTTAATTTCTCTCTTTTCTATTCTTTCCTCTCTCACTCTCATCCCTTGTCTTCCCACTTCCCTGTATTTTGTAGATGAAGAAACAGAGGCCCACATTAAAGAGGTGACTTACATAAAGATTAAAATTCCATAGGAACTTCCTCAAGAAATTACACGTGGAACTACAGCCCACCAGCTCCTCTGTCCATGCAATTCTCCAGACAAGAATACTGGAGTGGGTTGCCATTCCCTCCTCCAGGGACTGAATAAGGGGCCCAGGGATTGAATAAGGGGTTCT
>SJYW01021983.1:79395-100088 GCA_006410735.1 Raphicerus campestris | reverse complement strand
ACCCCAAAAAATTACAGAGACAAAAAGTAGAATGGTGGTTACCAGGGGCTGAGGGGAGAATGGGGAATTGTTTAAAGGGGACAGAGTTTCAATCTGGGAAGATGAAATCGTTCTGGAGTAGGATGGTGGTGATGGTTGCACAACAATGTGAATATATGAATGCCACTGAACTGTACACTTAAAAATGGTTAAAATAGTAAATTTTATGTTTATTTTACTATAATTTAAAAAAATGAAACACATACACAGTACAGGATGGTACCCAATCCAGAATTACCTATTGCCTCTGATTATTTATGGCCACTATATTTTTTAACCTAGCAAAAGTCATTTTTATACTTACTTGTTGAACACACCAGGCAGGTTGTTATGGAAAATTTCCCACCTTCTGATTTTGTGCTTCTGTTTCTTTGTGCTGTCATTTGACTGGATCCTCAACTCTCTTTATTTCCTGTAAATTGGAATTAATATCTCATGGTTGATGTGCCTGTGCGCTCAGCTGCTTCAGTTGTGTTCAACTGTTTGTAACCCTATGGCCTGTAGCCCAGCAGGCTCCTCTGTCCATGGGATTCTTCAGGCAAGAATACTGGAATGGGTTGCCAGGCTCTCCTCCAGAGGATCTTCCAAATCCAGGGATCGAACCACCCCTTTCCCCCTCCTGCTTTTTTTTTTGCATTGCAGGCAGATTCTTTACCCACTGAGCCACCTGGGAAGCCCTAGTTTATAGATCCAGGTAAAACATTTGTTGGCTATAATAAATAGTTACCATTGATCTTGTGTACTTCAGATTATATGACCACTGAAGACAAAATCTTGCTGAAGGTTAGTAAACCACTAGCAAAACTCAAGATTACTTTTTCAGAGTGGTGACAGTCTAATATTTCCATGTTACACTTAGATTATCCCCCCTGCCTCTAGAAGGTAACCCATGTAGCCCCAACCATTTAACCTTGATGGATAAGCCTCCTTTACAGGGGTTTGCAGATTTCTGCTATTTCGAATCCTACATTTTCCTCCTACCCTAGAAAGAAGAGTACTCCCTCATCAACTGGGACTCCTGTTACTACTAGAAAAGCAGAATAAATCTTTAATTCTTTTCGTTTTAGTGTGGAGAGGTTTGCAGTAAAGGGCACTTCCCACACAGAGGTGCTATCATACTGAAGTACAAATGTCTTCACCTTTTAGTTGTGTGTGAGCAAACGCCATAACTAATTCAGTTAATTTCTGAGACTACGTTAGCTTTTACACCGTCTATAATTTTGTTGAACCACCTTTGCGCCACAGAAAAATGCCAGACACCTCAAAGCCACCGGGGGCTGTGAGAGGCCAGCCCGCTCTACTGCTGTGCGTCGTATTCTGATTTTCTCTGGAAGGTACGCAGGACGTTCGTCTTAGCCAGCTGTTGTGTCTGGCCACGGAGGTTGCGAGGACATTCTGGGTCCCCTGGCTGCAGGGATGAGCGCTCTGTCAGCAGACATCTCCCGGATAAACAGCAGGCACCCTACGCTCAGTTCCGCTTCGGAGTCGTTTGCATCAGTCCCTTCATCGCTGACCGCTAGAGGGCCGTTTATATACTTTTTTAAATAGTAAAAGTTTCCGTGCACACAATCAGAAATGAAACACAGTTTTGAGAGTAGCTAGAAAAGAAAACTTTACCGAAAAAGTTACAAGAAAAAAATTTAAATGCAAATCTTGAAGCAGGTTAAAATAATCTTGATATTTCTGAAAGGACCTAAGAAGAAGATAGATCCTCAACTGCCCAGCTAGCTCAGTCGGTAGAGCATGGGACTCTTAATCCCAGGGTCGTGGGTTCGAGCCCCACGTTGGGCGCTTGGTTTAAGCCATCTTTCCAAGTTATTGGTTCTCACCATCCGTAAGAACTGACCCGGGATTCTTGCTTTCAAACAAGACATTTTATAAAAACTACTAAAACTGAACAAGTTAAAAAAAGAGAACACTGAAACTAGAAAACAATTTCAGATTACAAACACACAGTTAAAGAGTATATGTGTAGAGAAGGATTTGTTACTGAGTGGCCTATTTGAAAGGCAGTGGAATGCCAAAGGTTAAGAGATAAAGGACATGAAAAATTAATGAAATTGTAGGGTTGAAGTGATCTCTGTCAAAATGTTTGAAAGGCATAGTTTTAACTTTATGCTCTGCCATATGCGAAAATTAGTTTGGATATCAGCTTTGATTCACAGGGTTTCCTTTGCATGTTAATTTCATACCCTTGAATTCCTCTAAGTAAATTAATTTGCTTTGGCCTATGGGAACGGCTCGTGGTTTTTATGGGCTATTTAAACCACTGTGGCTTCTCTGGTGGCTTAGATGGTAAAGCACCTACCTGCAATGTGTGAAACCCAGGTTTGATCCCTGGGTTGGGAAGATCCTCTGGAGAAGGAAGTGGCAACCCATTCCAGTACTCTTGAGGAGCCTGGTAGGGTACAGTCCACGGGGTTGCAAACAGTCAGATAGGACTGAGCAGCTTCACTTAAACCACTGTAAGATTGTTTTAGTGATTAGATAAAAATAGTAAAAAAAGAAGGTAAATATATGTGTCTGTTTGAGTGCTGAGTGATAGTCGCTCAGTCAGACTCTTTGCGACCCCATGAACTGAGGCACCAGGATCCTTTGTCCATGGACTTCTCCAGGCAGTAAAGAATACTGGAGTGGATTGCTATTTCCTTCTCCAGGGGATCTTCCTGACCCAGGGATCCTGCATTGTAGGCAGATTCTTTACCATCTGAGCCACCAGGGAGGTATGTGTACATATATATGTGTGTATATACATGTATATATATGTATAACTGAATCAGTTTGTTGTATAGCAGAAATTAACACAACACTGTAAATAAGCTATAACTCAAAAAAAAAAAAAAAAAACCCTTCAAACAAGTGATTATCTTTTCATTAGTGTTTCCCTAAAAGAACTCAATTCCTTAGGTCAAAACTTTGCTTTTATGTTCACAGCTGAAAATTCTTTTCTTGTCTTAAATATTTTCCATCATTCCCTGCAATTCTCAAACATTCTCCACAATGACCATATGTTATTATCATTAATTCAAGATACAGTTTCAGGCTTTGCAAGAAACACATGGAACATTTCACAATAAAAAATGAAGATTCCTAAATACTTCTGTTATTAAAAAGGAATATTTAATCCCTAGGTGATGGAAGGTGAAGTAGAATTTTTAAAAAGGCAACTCGGCCAGAGAAAAAGCAAACTAGTAAATTGATGAGGAAGTCAATGAAGATATATTTACTTTTAAATATACATCCATTTTTTAAATTGAAGGTCATTGTTATGGGTTGAATTTGAGTCCTCCTGATATTCATAGGCTGGAGTTTTAACCCCTAGTACTCCAGAATGTGACCTTATTTGAAAATAGGGTTGGTACAGATGTAATTAGTTATGAGGTCATATCAGAGTAGAATGCATTTTTAATCCAATTTGACTGATGTCTTTATAAACGGGGAAATATGGACACCCCATGCACACAGAAATGGGAGAATGCCGTGTGAAATAAAGGCAGAGATCAGGGTGATATGTTTATGAGCCAAGGGATGCCAAAATTTGCCGGCAAACAACTGAAAGCTAGGGGAAAATCCTGAGACAGATTCTCCCTCAGGGCCCTCAGAAAGAACCAAACCTACCAACACTTTGATCTTGGATTTCTAGCCTCCAGAATTGTGAGACCACATTTAGTGTTTAACCATCCAGTTTGTGGTATTTTGTTATGATGGCCCCAGGAAACTAACACAATCAGTGTTCTTTTGGGAGGTGATTTTGATTTTAAATTTATTTCAGTATACCTTATATTAAGCAGTTGTCATCATCATTTTCTTTCCTTTAATTTCCAGAGCTGTAGGAAAACAATGGTTTGGATGTGGACCTACATTCAGCTCAAGCAAGGAAATCATGATCACAGCTCCTTCAGAAGTAGCATTTAGTAATGAACGCAATCTCAAACAACATTTTCTTATTGTTGACTGGTGATTTATTATGTTGGCTAATGATTTATAACAGTTTGTACCAAAAGAATGCTTTCAAAGATATACCAAATTAAACACATTTTATTCTCCCATGGAATACTTGGAGACTTTATATTTAGTTATTCAATAAATAAATCATTTTAAGAAAATGTGTTAATTCTCAGTGGTCCAGTTTTTTCAACAAGTAAATGGCAAGAGAGAGAGATGGAATGAATTCAGTCAAATGAAATGCATGGACTGTGTTTGGATCCTGATTTGAACCAGCCAGTCATAAGATTATAATGTGACACACACAATAGAGACAGAAGATCACGTGAGACAATGCTGGGAATCTGAACACTGACTGGATACTTGAAGATATTAAGGAGCTATTTTTAAATGCAATAATGGTATTATTGTGTTTTTTGAAAAGCCCTTATTTTTTAGAGATATGTACTTACTTGTTTAGGAGTGAAGTAGACATGATATTTGGAATCTGTGTGTATTTTGGTAGGGGTGGAATAATTGGGTACCAAAGACACAAGATTGGCTGTACGTTAATAGCTATGGAGGCTCAGAGAGGAGTATGCCAGGGTTCACTGTACAGTTCCCTTTACTCTTGTTTATAGTTTTAAATTTCTATTCATTTACATACTGTCTCATTATGCAAAAATGAAAGTATCTTAACCTCCTTAGCCCAGTGATCAAATTTAGCATCACTAATGAGACAACCAGACATCATGTGCCTCCTGATAGGTTGCAATGAGAAGTGCAGAGCATCACCTATAAATTGTTCTTGTCAAAAACACTCAACTTAGATCTAATTGAGTCTTTTAGATGTGACTTAAGTTTACAGGAAATATAGGAAAAGAGAAATGACTTCAGCAACCCCATGAGTTAACAGACAAATGCAGATTGTCAAACATTCAAAAGAATCAGGGTCTTTAAAAGGCAAATATCATGAACTGCAAATAATAAAGTATATGTGTGTGGGTACACTGTTTTTTGTGTCAAGGGCTCCCCTCTCACTCCCGTGGCCATCCAGTGAAGCCAATGACCTGTTTTTTCAGAATGCTTTTAAATGTATAAAATATAAAAGCAGGATTAAAAAGAAAAACAATGATATTGAAATTGTTGTTGTTCTTGCTTGGTTGCTGAGTGGTGTCCAACTCTTTGCCACCCCATGGACTGTAGTCCTCCAGGTTCCTCGGTCCATAGGATTTTCCAGAGAAGAATATTGGAGTGGGTTGCCATTTCATTCTCTAGGGGATCTTCCTGACCCAGGGATCTAACCCACATCTCCTGCACTGGCAGATGGATTCTTTACCACTGAGCCACCAGGGAAGCCGTGACTCTGATGTACAGTTATGAAAATACTTTAAAATATGCTCTGGTAAGGTACATGCTTCATTTTGGTGGCTTAGTGGTAAAGAGTCCACCTGCCAATGCAGGACATGTGGGTTAGATTCCTGGGTCAGGAGGACCCCCTGGAGAAGGAAATGGCAACACATTCCAGTATTCTTGCCTGGAAAGCCTACATGGACAGAGGAGCCTGGTGGGCTACCAGACCGTGGTGTTGCTGAAAGTTCGAGACAACTTAGTGACTGAACAACAAATATAATCTAGAAACAGGTCTAACAACTACAGTAATTTCAAAGTAATGATGACTAAATAATATTTCTGAAATATGTGCAAGAACTCAAGTGATACAAAACATCTCATTTTTATTGTGACAAAGCCACAGGTGCTAGTGATATTATCACAGTTTTGTTATCTTCATTTATCATGAAAGTGAAGTTGCTCAGTCATGTCTGACTTTTTGCGACCCCACAGACTGTAGCCTACCAGGCTCCTCTGTCCATGGGATTTTCCAGGCAATAGTACTGGAGTGGATTGCCATTTCCTTCTCCAGGGGATCTTCCCAATTTATCATGAAAGGAAATACTAAATTTCACTTTGAATTTGATAAAAATAAAGATGTATTTTTTCCCCCCATCCAAGTTCATGGACCCTTTGAATTGTATCCAGGGACACCTACTTTAAGAACTTCCTGCCTAGATCTGAAAAGACTTTAGAAGTTTAACAACCAAATGCACTACCTTGTCATTTAATGGATCTTATTTTAAAAGAACAGGCAATAAACAAAGAGATAAAAATATTCTAGGAACAAGTGAGGAAATGTGAAATGGGAATGATATGAATTTAGGGAATTATTATTAATTGTGTTTGGTATAATAATGGTATTGTGGTATGTAGGAAAGAATGCTTTTCTACTTTGGAAATACATGCTGAAGAAATCAAATGTAATAGGTCCTGATGTCTTACACACATACAAATACAGATATGTATATACAAGGCAAATATGGGAAAACATTCACAGTTGTTGAATTGAGATGATATGTAATATATTGTTTTTTTTACTTTCCTGTATGTTTGAAATTTTCATAATAAAATATAAAATAAAGAGATTTAAAAAATATTTTTTATGGTATAGACATGATAGGAACTTCCCTGGTGGTCCAGTGGCTAAGACATCACATTCCCAATGCATGGGGCAGGGGCTCTAGCTCTGATCAGGAAACTGGATCTCACATGCTACAAGAGTTTGCATGCCACAACTAAAGATCCTGCGTGCTGCAACTAAGACCCAGTGCAGCCAAATGAATAAATAAATTAATTAATTTAAAAGACTCTCTGTTTAAAAACATAGATATGGTAAAGTGCATGATTTGTAAGTGTACAACTTGATGAATTTTTACATTTGTAAACACCCGTATAATCACATCAGGTTAAGGTTTTAGAACATTCCCAGAACCCTGAAGTCCCTTATGGCCCCTTTTAGTCAATTCCTCTTCTTCACCAGTTACCCTGATTTCTAACATAATTGTTAAAGTATATTGTCTTTAGTGTCTGGCTTCCTTTACACAAATGACTTACTCTTATATTAAAACAAGTTTTTACAGACTGGTAATACTATGTATGGTAAGGATGTGGGAAAACAAGCTCTCTCTTTAATTGCTGGTTGAAATGTAAGTTGATGAAGGCTTTCATTAGTTTAAAATGTCCACAGTCTTTGACTCAGTCATTCTACATATAAGGTCCTAGAAATATAAAGACAGTGTGCACAAAGGTTAAGGTTGAAAGACATGCGTTTCTAACAGTGAAAAGCTGAAAGCAACCTAAATGTCCAACAACAGAACTAAGGTTAGATGCATGCAAGCTGAGTCACTTCAGTCTTGTCCAACTCTTTGTGACCCTATGAACGGTAGCCCACCAGCCTCCTGTGTCCGTGGGATTCTCCAGGCAAGAATACTGAGTGGGTTGCCATTTCCTCCTCCAGGGCATCTTCCCCACCCAGGGATCAAACCTGTGTCTCTTATATCTTCTGCATCGCAGGCACTAGCCTGCCAATTTACCACTAGAGCCACCTAGGAAGCCCAAATTTAGATAAATATGATCTATTTATACTATAGTATGTCATGAATAGTTAAACATGTGAGAAGAACACATATGCAATTGGAGTGACCTCTAAGCCATATCATGAAGTTAAAAAAGAAGACAACACAGAACAATATATATAGTCCATTTAAAAAGCAATTAGGGAACGTAGAAAAGTGTCCATGCAAAATGATGGGGGGGAGGGGGAGTAAATGAGGGAAAATAAAAGGAGTCCTCAACTTTTGCCCTGTATTTTATATCTCTGAATTGTTGCATCATGGATGACTCAAATATTCAAATAGTACTTGAATAATTAAAACATAAAGCAAAAAAAACTTTTGATTTTAATATAAATGGAGAAAGAACACGATGTGGGTGCTAAGATACTCAAACAACTTATAAGAGTAGTACCTTTGATGGGGAAGGGGCAGATAAGGGACTGAAGTATGAAAGACACTTTTCACTATCTTCATTTTTATATTAAAAATGGAATTATTGGATTATTTTGAAATATTTTATATTAAAAACATTTTTAAAAAAGAAGTGTGTTTCAGAGTTTTGGTGGTCACAAAGAGGCCCTTGCCCCCTTTTTGTGTACTGTAAGAAGTAGTACAGACCAGATGCTGTACAGAGAGACGGAGTGAGGATTCTTTGTGGGTTTCTGTGGTCAAAGAAGGGGTTGTATTAAAAGAAGATTGAAGAAGAACTTGGAGTCAGATAAATGGAGAGGGGTCTGGAATTCATGGGGTGCATATTATGTTCAGGGAAGTGTTTAGGAAAGGCATGGAGACAAGAATGAAGCCTGGAGGAAGGCTGGGGACTGTTTGTGGAGGGACTTAAAATGCCAAACTAAGGACTGTGGGATTTATCCTCTGTAACATTTGTTGAGCACCAATTCACTGTTCAGTACCTCACTAAGCTTTCCACGAAAGGAAGGTGTGTGCGTGCTCAGCCGTGTCCAGCTCTTTGCGACCAGTTGCAACAAATTGCAACCAATTGCACAATAGGGCCCTGCAGAGCCCTGACATCAGTATAACAATGACAGGGACACGGTAAAGGAACAAAGAGTAGGTGATTAAACAGTTAATCCTCTGTCCATGAAATTTTCCAGGCAAGGATACTGGAGTAGGTTGCCATTTCCTCCTCCAGTGGATCTTCCTGACCCAGGGATTGAATCTGCTTCTCTTGTGTCTCCTGCATTGGCAGGCAGATTCTTTACCACTATGCCACCTAGGAAGCCCTTTCCAGGCAATTTCACAGTAAATCAATGGAAAGCTGCTATTATTCTCCCCATTTTTTAGCTGAGTAAATTACAGACTTTTGGAACAGCGGTATGACAAGATGAAATTCATTTAAATTGTGTGTATATTCAATAATAGCTCAAAGAAAATAGGTGACAGAAAATTGCACAAATAGGCCCGTGCAGAGCCCTGACATCAGTATAACAATGATAGTGACACAGAAAAGGAACAAATAGTAGGTGATTAAATAGTTAATCCCATTAGGGGATTGTAAGTAAAGAAAAAAGTATGGGAGACCCCCATAAGTTAATGATTACTCGAGAAAGCAGTTCTTGACCAGAAAACCAAGCAGGCTGGCTAAGCAACAAAGACTATGCATCAGAAGCGTGGGACATGCCCCAACACAACAAAACAATGGTGGCATGAGGCCCATATTCTGCCCAGTGAGCTCAACAAGTTAATGATCCCTAGGACATACTCTCTGCACACACACACACACACACACACACACACAATTTATGGAAAGGTGACACTTCAAAGTAAAGACCCTCACTGTACTGAGACTTGAAATAATTTTTCCATAGTGCGATGACAGTCCTGGCTTGACCAAGGGAGAAAACTTTCTTGCCCAACCTGGAGAAGAACTGATGATGGAAGTATGATGCCTACTCAAGAATGACGAAGAAGGTGGTCTTTCCTGCCTGTACCCCCACCCCCTGTTTTCCTTTGTTTATAAAACTGTAGCCAACTAAGTTCTTGGTGCTTGGCATCCCCTCATCCACCCTTTTGTAAGCCTCACAAACTCTTATTCTAATAAATCACATTTTTTTTTTTTTAGAAAAAAGCTCAGTTGCTTAAATTTGTTTTTAACTGGAGGATAATTGCTTTACACTGCTGTGTTGGTTTCTGCCCTGCCACATGGGAATAAGCCATAAATATACATGTATCCTCCCCTCTTGAACCTCCCTCCTGTTCCACCCACCTTCCCACCCCTCTAGGTCATCACAGAGCACTGGGCAGAAGTCCCTGTGTTATATAGCAGCTCCCCACTAGCCATCTATTTCACTCATGGTAATGTACATATTTCATGCTACTCTCAATTCATCCTACCATCTCCTTCCCTCACTGTGTCCACAAGTCCATTCTATACATCTGCGTCTCTATTTCTGCCCTGCAAATAGGTTCATCAGCACCAAAATAAATCCTTTATCTATCACCTTGCCCCTCCTGGAATTCTCTCTGAGCTGAGACATAAAAGGACTAGAGCTCCTCAGAGCCCCTACCTACATCACCGAGTGGTTTCAATGTGGTATTCACATTAGCATCTCTCAGAGGTGGGCAAAAGTCCACTAGCTCAAAAAGCCATAGCTCAACCCCAAGCCTGGCTAGTGTCTCCCGCTTTGTTTTCATTTCCGTGTGATCCAGGCTGGAGAAGGGGAAGAGGAGGACCTGACAACTGGCTGTCAGTTGGACTAAATAAACTGGCAGTGAGCTTGGTAAACAATGAAATTTCTAGATGCAGACTTTATTACCTACCATTACCTTTTTCAGTCAGATTGCTAGCCTTAAAGCTTTCCTATGCAGGAATTACGAGTCTCTTGGACTTCAAAGAGAACAAACCAGTCAATCCTAAAGGAAATAAATCCTGAATATTCACTGAAAGAACTGATGCTGAAGCTGAAGCTCCAATACTTTGGCCACCTGATGTGAAGAGCTGACTCATTAGAAACGACCCTGATGCTAGGAAAGATTGAGGGCAGGAGGAGAAGGGGGTGACAGAACAAGATGATTGGATGGCATCACTGACTCAATGGACACGAGTTTGAGCAAACTCTGGCAGACAGTGAAGGACAGGGAAGCCCTGGCATGCAGCAGTCCATGGGGTCACAAAGAGTCAGACATGGCTAAGTGACTAAAGAACAACAACGTAGGAACTACTCTGGGTGCTATTGCTATTTGGTAATTTCGAAGTCCATATCATTGTGGTCCCATACTGCACATGTGCTTCCGCCATGTGCTTCCATCCTTTTACTGCGGGTAAGGCATCATTTCCCTTCCCCTAGCCCCAGCAACACACAAAATCAAATTTAGTCTTTAATAAGGCTGCCTCAGGCGGCCCTGGGATGGGGTTAGTGGGGAGAATTAGGGGGTGGAGGATAGCAAGAGACCACTGCCCCTTCCCCACCCTGCTCTGCTCAAGCTCTTTGGAGCTACCAATCCTGGCATGCCCTGGGGATGGTGCTGGGGCAGGAGCCTTGAAAGGCCTGTCTGCTTGAGGGGCCTAGGCAAATCGAGCTCAGAGGGGTGTCCAAAGTGGGAGTTAAGTAGGGCAGAGCATAGGGCAGGTAGTCAACAGTGGTGGGAGGAGGCAGCACTGGCCAATCATTATAAATGGTGCTGAAGCAGGACCAGCAGCCTAAATTCCAGGAGCATGACTCTGAGCCCCTGCAAAAAGGTACCTAATGGACTTCTAATCCTGGAGTGTTGAAGCCAAGTGAGCCTTGGGAAGCATCACTAGGAACAAAGCTAGTAGAGGTGATGGAATTCCAGCTGAGCTATTTTAAATCAAAAAAGATGATGCTGTGAAAGTGCTGCACTCAATATGCCAGCAAATTTGGAAAACTCAGCAGTGGCCACAGGACAGGAAAATGTTAGTTGTCATTCCAATCCCAAAGAAGGGCAATACCAATAAATCTTCAAACTACCACACAGTTGTACACATTTCACATGCTAGCGAGATTATGCTCAAAATCCTTCAAGGTGAACTGAGAGCTTCCAGATGTATAAAAGCTGGATTTAGAAAAGGCAGAGGAACCAGAGATATTGCCAACATCCGTTGGAGAATAGAAAAAGCAAGGGAATTCCATAACAGCATCTACCTCTGCATTACTGATTATGCTAAAGTCTTTGACTATGTGGGTCACAACAAACAGTACGAAATTCTTAAAGAGATAGGACTACTAGACCACCTTAGCTGCCTCCTGAGAAGCCTGTCAAGAAGCAACAGTTAGAACTGGAGGTGGAACAATGGACTGATTCAAAATTGGGAAAGGGGCACATCAAGGCTGTATATTGTCACCCTGCTTATTTAACTTATATGCAGAGTATACATCATGTGAAATGCCAGGCTGGATGAAGTACAAGTTGAAATCAGGATTGCTCAGAGAAATATCAATAACCTCAGATATGCAGTTGACACCACCCTAGTGGCAGAAAGCAAAGAGGAACTAAGGAGCCTCTTGATGAACATGAGAGAAGAGAGTGAAAAAGCTGGCTTAAAATTCAATATTCAAAAAACTAAGATCAGGGCATCTGGTCCCATCCCTTCGTGGCGAAAAATGGGGAAAAAATGGAAACAGTGACTGTATTTTGTAGACTGTATTTTCTTGGGCTCCAAAATGAGCCATGAAATTAAAAGATGCTTGCTCCTTGGAAGAAAAGCTAGACAAATGTAGACAGTGTATTAAAAAGCAGAGACATCACTTTGCCAACAAAGGTCCATCTAGTCAAAACTATGATTTTTCTGGTAGTCATGTATGGATGTGAGAGTGGGACCATAAAGGCTGAGCACCAAAGAATTGATGCTTTCAAACTATTGTGCTGGAGAAGACTCTTGAGAGCCCCTTGGACAGCGAGGAGATCATACCAGTCAATCCTAAAGGAAATAACTCTGAATACTCATTGGAAGGACTGATACTGAAGTTGAAGCTCCAATACTTTGGCCACCTGATGCGAAGAGCAGACTTGTTGGAAAAGACTCTGATACTAGGGAAGATTGAGGGCAGGAGGAGAAGGGGGTGACAGGATGAGATGTTTGGATGGCATCACCAACTCAATGGACATGAGTTTGAGCAAACTCTAGGAGATAATGAAGGACAGGGAAGTCTGCTGCAGTCTACCGGGTGGCAGGGTCTGACACTATTAGTGACTGAATAACAACAAATCAGCCATTGGTGGGCACCTTGGTGGGTCCTCCCGAAAGGGAGTAACTGTTAATAAGCCACCAGCAGTGGTCCTGCTTAGCCACTGGTCAGAGCCGCAGGCCCCGCCTTCTCTCCCTCTCTTCCTTATAATAGGAGTTGTTGAATTGGAAACTTTGCTTTTTGAGTCTGAGTCTGTTCTCCTTTCTCTTTTACTGGCTTTCGGATTAAAATCGTTATTCTTCCTTCCAGTAACTCGGCTCCTGATTTATTGGCCCATCCTGCAGTAGAGTAGAAAGAGCTTGGGCTAGGTAACAGACAAAGGAGTGGGAGGCCGGCTCCAGGTGTTTCAGATTTGAGGGCTGGGGTTAGCAAGGGCTGTGCTCCAGGAGGCGGCAGGCAGGACTTCGCGCGGGGGAAAAGTGCATTCCTGCAGGTTATTTCAGTGGGTCATTGGGAGAAAAATCCCTTGTGAAGGGAAAGCGTTTAAAAAAAAATAGTCGCTCAGTCGTGTCCAACTCTGCGACCCCGCAGAGTGTAGCCTACCAGGCTCCTCCGTCCATGAGATTCTCCAGGAAAGAATACTGGAGGGGGTTGCCATTTCTTTCTCCAGGGGATCTTGCAGGCCCAGGGATCGAACCCAGGTCTCCAGCATTGCGGACAGACGCTTTACCCTCTGAGTCACCAGGAAGCCTTAGCAAGCACCAAAGCGGGAGAGGGTGCCTTTGCCGCATGGCATAGCCTTGGTTCGGTGTTTGTTGCTGTTCTGAAGAGGGCTCGAAGAAAGTACCCTATTGTAGGGAGGCCGCGGTTGCGCCGTGGCGCCGTGGGGNGGGTGCCTTTGCCGCATGGCATAGCCTTGGTTCGGTGTTTGTTGCTGTTCTGAAGAGGGCTCGGAGAAAGTACCCTATTGTAGGGAGGCCGCGGGTGCGCCGTGGCGCCGTGGGATAAGTGATGTGGTGGGCGGAAGCGAGGGAGCTGCGCGGGTGCGGGTCCCCTGCGTGGGCTGGCCACAGCTAGGGGGCGGCGTGGAGCTCCTCTGAGGTCCGGCTTGGTGGAGCCGCGCTGTGGCTGTGGGATGGGCTTCGCGCTTGGGGGTTGGAGAACTGCATTGCGAGATGGCCGCCCTGTCGGGATCGCCTGCGCCCCGGTGCTCGGCTCCTCGCAGGAGTCGCTGCTTTAGGGCATTTGCAGCGTCCCCTTCTTCTACCGCCACCGTTTGGGAACCGGTTTCCCGGCTCTTTATCTCAGAGAAGTGGGTGGGGACAGGAGAAAACCAGGGTGAGGTTTTGGGTCCGCTTTGTGTTGCCTGAAGGCATCCGTTTGTTTTCCGAAAAGCGTAGATCTTTTGGAAATGTGCGTGCTCTCTTGCTGTGCTATTCCTTGTAAAGCAATAAACAAAAGCTACCTTTAATGTGGTATTATGTTTCCATTTATAAACCCATTGTCTTGATGTCATCTTTTCAGAACGGCAGTTGTTTGACAAATTGCAATACTACTTGATTAACAGTGATTTTGTTAACAAGTCCGTGTGCCCCACGCACTGCGCTGTGCTAAGTCGCTTCAGTCGCGTCGGTCTCTGCGAACCTGGGGACTGTAGCCCGCCAGGCTCCTCTGTCCATGGGATTCTCCAGGCAAGAATACTGGAGTGGGTTGCCACTTCCTTCCCAAAGGGCTCTTCCCAACCCGGGGATTGAACGCCTCTCTCGCACTGGCAGGCGGGTTCTTTACCACTAGCGCCACCTGGGGAGCCTGGTACAGTGAGGCCAAACAATACCATACCCAAAGAGCAGGGGCCAGGTGCCACAGACGGTGGCCCAGGGCGACTGCCGCTGCCATTAGGTCACAGAGGCAGGGATGGAGGAGAGGTTCACCGTTGCCTCAAGGCCTCAGCTGGCCAGTGGGTGACCTTGGCGAGGGCGCTGGCGCTCTGAGGGATACTGCCCCCACCTGTTTCCTAGGGCCTCCAGCCTACCCACTGGCCTGANGGGATGGAGGAGAGGTTCACCGTTGCCTCAAGGCCTCAGCTGGCCAGTGGGTGACCTTGGCGAGGGCGCTGGCGCTCTGAGGGATACTGCCCCCACCTGTTTCCTAGGGCCTCCAGCCTAGCCACTGGCCTGAGGCCCAGTGCATTGGAAGGAACGCTGGAGGGCGGAGGAGGCGGGGAGAAGGCCAGAATCCGTCTCTTACACTCCTGAGATCCACTCCTCCGCCAACCTTTGGCTGAAGGGGCCCACTACCGGTTGCTCATTGGCATTGGGTCGCTTGGGGGAGGGGCCCGCTACGGAGCCCACCAATGGCTGAGCAGGACCACTAATGGTTGCCCCCCAACCGTTGCCTGGTAACGAGGTAGGGTGAGGGGGGAAATGACACACAGCAACAACAATGTGCTAATGACTGCGCCTGATCCTCATTCTATGACGGTTTGAAAGCTGAGTTTTTATTGTCTTTGATCAACATGTCTTGGCTAATGGTAGAATCCGATTTCCAGTGGAAGACAGCTCTTTAATTTTTTGGCCATGCCTGGGGCATGTGGGAGATCCTAGTTCCCTGACCAGGGATCAAACCCCTACCCTCTGCAGTGAAAGTTGAGTCTTAACCACTGGACTGCCAGGGAAGTCCCAACAGCTCTTTAATTTCCACAGTTAACACATCTATTAATTTATATTATAGTGGAGACAATAGAAAATAAAGTGGAGTGAAATTCTATAAGGCTAGCAAGAACACTTTAGAATTCCCTTTCGTTATTATGGATGTATGGAATTATCATAGATGGAGTTATAGATGTCAAGAAACCTGCAAAAATTGTTGTTGTAAGGAGTTTTCAAACTTTAATGTGCATTAGAATTACTTTTGAGTCATACAAAACCCATGTATTTGTAACTTTATGGAATATTTAAGAGGTTATCAAGGGTGTTTCTGCTCTCTTTTACATTAATTGAACTTTGGCTCTGCTGGGTCTTGATTGCAATGCAGACTTTTCTCTAGCTGTGGCAAGCTGGGGCCACTCTCTAGTTTCGGTGTGTGGGCTTCTCACTGTGATTGTGGTGGCTTCCCTTGCGGCAGAGCGGCGGCTCTAGAGCGTGCAGACTTCTGTAGTTGCAGCCCGCAGGCTCCACACAGCTGTGGCTCCCAGACTCCCGAGCACAGGCTTGACAGTTGTGCACAGGGGCTTAGGTGCTTGGCAGCATGTTGAGTCTTCCCAGATTAGGGACTGAACCCCTGTCTCCTGTATTGACAGGCAGATTCTTTACCCCGAGCCACCACAGAAGCCCCCCTCTCTTAATACCTGCTTTCTCCCACCCTGTGAAGGTGTGTGACTACCTTCTATGGATTGTTTTTCTTAAAAACTAGATGTTTTAGAGTAGGGATTTTTAATTCCGGGTCAGTGTTCATACTTCAGAAGATCTGTAAACTCGGAGAGGAAAAAGGTTTGTTTTTTGGTATTGCCTAAAATTTAGTATTTCAGTTAATGAATGTAGATCCCCTCCCCCCAAAAGCAAAGCTAAATTAACAAACAAAAAACCCACAATAGTATTAGCTGTATGCAAGTGTTCACATCTCAGCTTTATAGTTGGGAGATACATTTAGATGTAATGTAGACTCCTCTTTATTTCAGAATTGTGGTAGTTATTGGATCAGCAGCTAAATATTTATATCAATTGAGGAGCTCATAAAATACCACGAAGGTGTGAAAGTGAAACTTGCTCAGTCATGTATGACTCTTTACGACTCCATGGACTGCAGCCTGCCAGGCTCCTCCGTCCATGGAATTCTCCAGGCCAGAATATTGGAGTTGGTAGCCAGTTCCTTCTCCCAGGGATCTTCTAAATCCGGGGATCGAACCCAGGTCTCCCATATTGCAGGCAGATTCTGTGCTGTCTGAACCACCAGGGAAGACCAAGAACACTGGAGTGGGTAGCCTATCCTTTCTCTAGCTGATCTTCCTAACCCAGAAACTGAGCCAGGGTCTCCTGCATTGCAAGCAGATTTTTTACCAGCTGAGCTACCAGGGAAGCCCTCATATAATGATTTCAATACAGTTGGTTTCCTTTGTAATACTATTCTACTTGTTTACAGAAAAATTCTAGGAAAAGGTCCAATGGCTTAAATAGAGCTGACTGTGTTGGCACTTTTGTTACTTTGGGGTCTTTTGAAATGAAGTGGACTGAAAATTATGTAAAAAATCTATTCTACAATCAAATTATATTTTTAGGTACTGCCAGGAATTGCTTGTCTGATTTGTCTGATGAATAGGGATAAATTCCAGATATTATTCCAATCCCTAACATTATAGTCTTGCAAGTTTTAATGGTAGGTTCAACATAGAGTATAAGTTCCAAACGTTAGAATTCTTGTCTGTGTTTTTTTGTTGTTGTTGCTGTTGTTCATTGAAGCAGCCCAACACTCAGTACATCATTGAACACGTTGAAGGCATGAACATAGTGAAACTTCTTAAAAAAAAAACAAAAACAGCTGTATTTGATGCACATTGACATTTTTATGAATAGAATGTTTTTCATAGTTTAATCATTTAAAAGGGTTGGAAGAATAGTTAAAGCATAAGCTCCTAGACTTAACATTTCTTTAAATCCCACATGTACAATAAAAAATAAACCAGCCCTGCCAGTAGATTGCCAGTAGATTGCTACTATGCTCTGTGCTTAGTTGCTCAGTTGTGTCTGACTCTGCAACCCCATGGACTGTAGCCCGCCAGGCTCCTCTGCCCATGGAATTCTCCAGGCAAGAATACTGGAATGGGTTGCCATGCCTCCTCCAGGGGATCTTCCCAACCCAGGGATCTGTAGATTTTCTTTGCTTAGCAGGTGACAGATGATTTAAATAGATTGATATCCGNATTTGACTGGCAGATTTTTCTTCTGGCAACAGATACACCTTTGTGAACAATTTCAAATGGCAGTTGGCTAGCTTAAACTATTGTGGTTCTCTTGGTTTACCTTTGATAGAAATCCAAAACCAGATAGTCATGGTTTTTTCATAATTAATGACTTTCTGTAATGATTCAATCTAATTTGTTGGACTGAAGTACCTATGGAAAACAGTGTGACAATTCCTTTTAAAATTAAGATAGAATCACCATATATACAATCCAACAATCTCACTTCTGTATATGCATGCAAAAAAATGGAAAATAGGAGCTCAAAGACATACTTACGCATCTATAGATGTGTATAAGAGACAGGAAGAGTGCTGTGCTTTCAAGGGCCTCTTCTTTATGAAAAAAAGGTATAAAATTTGTTTTCTTTTTAGAAGTTAATTGAAACTGCTGGCTGGATAATACCAGATTTCAGTGGTTCATAGCTTTAGTGAGCTACCTTTTTCATAGATTTTCATAGATTCGTATTTCATATGAATCCATGGGTTACATAAAGCATTGCTATCTTGCCAATCGTTTTACTGACCTGGGAAAGGACCAGTAGTTGGAAAGAGCATTTGAAGGGGAAGATAAAAGATTGGCTATTTATGAGAGTAAAATAGCATTATGTAATTAATGACTTGTGAGAAAATACTGCTAAATCAATATTATTTGCAATTACAATATGTTGAGTAGCACTGAGTAAGCACTGACTAGTTATGTTAAAAGTAACGTTTGAAATGAGTAAATTTATTTATTTTTCCTGTATTTGTTGTATTTCCTGGCAAAGTTTGAATCCCAGAGAGTTCCATTTCCCTTTTGTCTATATCAATGTTGTGTTAAGGTAATAAAAACTGATTTTACACTTAGCCAAAGATAAATGGGATGATGCATTCTGAAGTAAAAATGTCTTTAGTATTTTGTTTCTGGTAACTTTTTTTAGCACAAATATTTAAGACATATCACTTTTTTTTAAAAAAACAGCTATAGTTTAAAAAAATGAGCAGTATACTAAAGAGTATAATATTTAAGGACAATTTCTATGTATGTTCTCGGTGAATAGTTTGTCTGTGAAAATAGTCTTATGATTGTATAGTATCAGTGTGACTAAATAACCATCCCTACTAGTTTTTACTTGCTTTGAATACATAGTAGATGTATGTTCTTAAAGTTCTAAGATGACTGAAACTGGACTCGTGGAGATGGTCAAGAACTTTGTGTGTACATATATCTTAATGGTATAATACCAGTGCAGTTTGTAAGTATGTTTTAAGTCCTGTTGATTACTTATAGCCTTCAATGTTATTTTTGTTATATCAGCTTATGGTAAATTCTGATACAGAATTTGACTGGCAGATTTTTCTTCTGGCAACAGATACACCTTTGTGAACAATTTCAAATGGCAGTTGGCTAGCTTAAACTATTGTGGTTCTCTTGGTTTACCTTTGATAGAAATCCAAAACCAGATAGTCATGGTTTTTTCATAATTAATGACTTTCTGTAATGATTCAATCTAATTTGTTGGACTGAAGTACCTATGGAAAACAGTGTGACAATTCCTTTTAAAATTAAGATAGAATCACCATATATACAATCCAACAATCTCACTTCTGTATATGCATGCAAAAAAATGGAAAATAGGAGCTCAAAGACATACTTACGCATCTATGTTCACTGCAACATTATTCACAATATCCAAGGACTGGAAGCAACAGAAAAATCCATAAACAGATGAACAGATAAAGAAAACATGGTCTGTATATATCAGTCAGTCAGTTCAGTTGCTCAGTCAGGTCTGATTCTTTGCAACCCTGTGGACTGTAGCACACCAGGCTTCGCTGTCCATCACCAACTCCCAGAGCTTTCTTAAACTCATGTCCATCGAATTGGTGACTCCATCCAACCATCTCATCCTCTGTCATCCCCTTCTCCTCCTGCCTTCAATCTTTCCCAGCATCAGGGTCTTTTCCAATTATCAGGTGGCCAAAGTATTGGAGTTTCAGCTTCGGCATCAGTCCTTCCAATGAATATTCAGGACTGCTTCCCTTCAGAATGGACTTGTTGGATCTCCTTGCAGTCCAAGGACTCTTAAGAGTCTTCTCCAACACCACAGTCCAAAAGCATCAATTCTTTGGTGCTCAGCTTTCTTCACAGTCCAACTCTCACGTCCATACGTGACCATTGGAAAAACCATAGCTTTGACTATATAGACCTTTGTTGGCAAAGTTAATGTCTCTGCCTTTCAATATGCTGTCTAGGTTGGTCATAGCTTTTCTTCCAAGAAGCAAGTGTCTCTTAATTTCATGGCTGTAGTCACCATGTGCATGGATTTTGGAGCCCAAGAAAATAATGTCTGTCACTGTTTCCATTGTTTCCCCATATATCTGCCATAAAGTGATGGAACCGGATGCCATAATCTTAGATTTTTGAATGTTGAGTTTTAAGCCAGCTTTTTCATTCTCCTCTTTCACTTTCATGAAGAGGCTCTTTAGTTCCTCTTTGCTTTCTGCCATAAAAGTGGTGTCATCTGCATATCTGAGGTTTTTGATATTTTCCCTGGCATTCTTGACACCAGCTTGTGCTTTATCCAGCTTGGCATTTTGCATGATGGACTCTGCATCTAAACTTCCCTGGTGGCTCAGACGGTAAAGAGTCTGCCTGTAGTTCAGGAGAGCCGGGTTTGATCCCTGGGTTGGGAAGATCCCCTGAAGGAGGAAAATGCAAACCACTTCAGTATTCTTGCCTGGAAAATCCCATGGATGGAGGAGCCTGGCAGTCTACAGCCCACGGGGTGGCAAAAAGTCGAACATGACTGAACGACTTCACTTTCACTTTCACTCAGCATATAAGTTAAATAAGCAGAGTGACAATATACATCCTTGATGTACTCCTTTTCCAATTTTGAATCAGCCTGTGTTGAGCAAGACTATATGAACCATTTTTCCAACAGCATTTTCTTATTTCATGTGTCTGTCACAGTTTGGTGATTCTGGCAATATTTCAGACTTTTTCATTATGAATCATATTGTTACAATGATTTATGATCAGAGGTTTTTGCTGTTGCTATTTCTGAGAGCTTGGATTATGATTAGCAGTTTTTAGAATAAAGTACTTTTATTTTTTTATTTTTATTTTTAAATTTATTTATTTATTGGCCACGCTGTGTGGCATGTGGGATCTTACTTCCCTGATCGGGGATTGAACCTGGGCCCCCTGCATTGCAAGCCCAGAGTCCTAACCACC
>SJYW01021983.1:26061-58235 GCA_006410735.1 Raphicerus campestris | reverse complement strand
GACATTACTTTGCCGACTAAGGTCCGTCTAGTCAAGGCTATGGTTTTTCCTGTGGTCATGTATGGATGTGAGTGTTGGACTGTGAAGAAGGCTGAGCGCTGAAGAATTGATGCTTTTGAACTGTGGTGTTGGAGAAGACTCTTGAGAGTCCCTTGGACTGCAAGGAGATCCAACCAGTCCATTCTGAAGGAGATCAACCCTGAGATTTCTTTGGAAGGAATGATGCTAAAGCTGAAACTCCAGTACTTTGGCCACCTCATGCGAAGAGTTGACTCATTGGAAAAGACTCTGATGCTGGGAGGGATTGGGGGCAGGAGGAGAAGGGGATGACCGAAGATGAGATGGCTGGATGGCATCACCTACTCGATGGACGCTGAGTCTGAGTGAACTCCGAGAGATGGTGATGAACAGGGAGGCCTGGCATGCTGCGATTCATGGGGTCGCAAAGAGTCGGATACGACTGAGCAACTGAACTGAACTGAACTGAACTGTGATGCTGGAGAAGACTCTTGAGAGTCTCTTGGACAGCAAGGAAATCAAACCAGTCAATCCTAAAGAAAATCAACCCTGAATATTCATTGGAACAACTGATGCCGAGGCTGAAGCTTCAACACTTTGGCCACCTGATGCGAAGAGCCAATTCATTGGAAAAGACCCTGATGCTGGTGAAGACTGAAGGCAGGAGGAGAAGGGCGCGACACAGGATGTGATGGTTGGATGGCATGATCGGCTCATGAGTTTGAGCAAGCTCTGGGAGATAGTGAAGGACAGGGAAGCCTGGCGTGCTGCAGTTCATGGGGTCACAGAGTCGGACACAACTGAGCACCTGAACAAGGCAGTGAGGAGAGACAGGCCCCTCATGCACAGAGGGACTGATTCATCAAAACACGTCTCAGCCCCCAGGGACCTGGGCCCACTTCAGAAGGGTGGGGGTGGAGGCAGGACCTGCCGGCCTGCCCAAACGCTGGGGGTGGTATATGTGGGTGCAGGGGCCAGTGCACCTTCAGGTGTGACACTCAGACCTGCTGGGGCCTTGGGGCCTCCACAGGGAGGTCTCACCTCTGCTGTCCCACTNAATGAGTTGGGGGTTTGCAGAAAAGCACATCCGAGATTGGTGGGGCAATATCAGATAGCCCCAGATCTGTGCAAGTGTAATCCCAGAAGGAAAGGAGAGACAGAACAAAACAGAGGAGATATTTAAATAAATAATGGCTGACATTACTTATCTAAATATTTCCAAAACAAATGACAAACCCTACCAGATCCAAGAGGCTAAGAAAAAAGCAAGTAGGCGAAACAACAGCAACAAACCAGGATACACATAATACATCCAAACTGCTAAAAACGGAAGACAAAGAGAAAATATTGAAGGCAGCCAAAGGAAAAAGACACATTACATATACAGAAACAAATCTAAGGATCACAGCAGGCTTCTCAGCATTAAAGAAGTAAGAAGATAATGGAGTGACATCTTTAATGTGCTGGATGAAAACACCTTGCTAATCCAGAATAGCAAAAGATCCTTAAAACTAAAAACAGAACTGCCATATGATCCAGCAACCCCACTCCTAGGCATACATCTGGAGAAAACCATAACTTGAAAAGATACATGTATCTCAATGCTCATAGCATCATTATTTAGACTAACTAAGACATAGAAGCAATCTAAATGTCCCCTGACAGATGAATGGATAAAGATATGGTACATATATATATAATGGAATATTACTCAGCCATAAAAAGAATATATGTAGCTATATAGATGGACCCAGAGATTGTCATACTGAGTGAAGTCAGAGAAAGACAAATACCATATGATATCAATTATATATGGAATATTAAAAAGGGTACAAATGAACTTACCTACAAAACAGAGTTACAGTTGTAGAAAACAAATTTATGGCTACCAGTGGATTTGGGGTGATAAACTGGGAGATTGGAATTGACATAAACATTATATAGAGAATAGATAACTAATAAGGACCTACTGTATAACACAGGGAACTCTACTTAATAATCTGGAATGGCCTATATGGAAAAAATATCTAAAAAAGAGTATATACATATATATATATATAATTTTTTCTCATTCACTTTGCTGTACACCTGAAACTAAGACAAGGTAGGAAAGTGACTATACTCCAATAAAATTAAATAAAAAATAAAGAAGACAGTAAAAGACAAAAAGGAATAAAGATAGATGGAACAAACAGAAAGAGCTAGCATGAAATGTGAGTGGTCAAAATATACTGATTAATAGATGACACTGTCAGATTGATAAAAAGCAAAACTCAAGTATATGTTGACTGCAAGAAACCCATTTTAAATATAAAGACATACATAGGCTAAAAGATATTAAGAAGAAAACTGGAGCGACTCCAGTGCAAGTCCTGTTACATATGGAGGAACATTACATGGTGATTCAGTGGTCGGTTCTCCATGAAGCCATCACAATCCCACAGGTGTGCATGGGCCTCAGAGTACATGAAGCAAATACTAACAAGAATGAAAGGAGAAAGACACACGAATCATGGTTGCAGACTGCCCCTTTTAGGAACCAATAGAACAAGCAGACAAAATCAGCAAAGATACAGAAGACTGAATTACATCACCAGAGCCCTTGAGTTAATGAACATTTATGGAACTCAACAAAAGCAGAACACACATTCTTTTCAAGATCCCATGGACTATTCACCAAAATAGAACATATTCTTAGCCAACCTTCACAGGTTTAAAAGAAGAGCAATCATAAAAAGTTTGTTCTCAGACCAAAACTAAATAAAAAACCCATAACCAAGAAAGATATTTGGAGAATTCTAAACATACATCTTTTGGAATTTAAACAACGTGCTTCTAAATAACCCTTTTGGTCCTTAATCCCTGTCTACCACCATGATGGTTAATTTTATGTATCAACTTGCCTGGACCAAGGGATGGCCAGACAGCTGGTAAACATAACATCTGGGTGTGTCTGGGGGGCAGTCCTGGAAAAGATGAGCATTTAAATAGGTAGACTGGATACAGAAAACTGCCCAACCTACATGGGCTGGCATCATACATTCCATGGAGGGCTCAAATAGCACAAAACAGCCAAGGAAAGTGGAATTGGCTCTCTTTGTTTGAGCAGGACATGGATATTCTCCTGCCCTCAGACATCGGTGCTCCTGGTTCTTGGGTGTTTGGACACAGACTGACTTACATCACAGGCTTTCCTGGTCCTACAGCTTGCAGTTGGCAGACAGTAGAACTTCTTGGGCACCATAATTATGTGAACCAACTCCTATAATAAATCTCCTCTTATATAAATATATGTATCCCATAGGTTCTGTTTCTCTGGAAATCCCTAACAGAACCACTAATATGTTTTCTATCTCTATAATTTTGTCATTTCAAGACTGTTATAGAACTAGAATCATACAGAATGCAGTTTTCGGGGATTTTTTTTTTCCCCTTCAGCATAATTCCCTTGAGGTCCACTCAAGTAATTGTATGAATCACAGTCATTCATTTTTATTGTTGAGTTGGATTCTGTGATATAGACAGTATGTTGAATCATGCACCCAGGAAAGACATTTGGGTTGTTTCCAGTTTTTGGCTATTACAAATAAAGCAGTTTTGTGTACAGGCTTTTGGGTGAACATAACTTCATTTTTCTAGGGTAAATGCCCAGGACTACAAATGCTGGGTCATATGGTAAGTGAGGGCTTCCCTGATGACTCAGTGGTAAAGAATCTGCCTGCAGTGCAGGAGACCCGGGTTCCACCTCTGGGTCAGGAAGATCCCCTGGAGGAGGGCATGGGAACCCATTCTAGTACTCTTGCCTGGAGAATCCCATGGACAGAGGAGCCTGGTGGGCTGCCGTCCATAGAGTCACACAGAGTCAGACACAACTTAAGGTGACTCAGCAGCAGCAGCATGAGAAGTGATGTTTAGTTTTACAAGAAGCCACCCAACTGTTTTCCAGAGTGGCTGAACCATTTTTACCTTCCCACCAGCAGTGTAGGAGCAATCTAATTACTCCACACCCTCCCCAGCATTTGGTGATGTCAGTTTTGATTTTAGTCATTCTGATAGGTGTTCAGTGATATCTTGTGGTTCTAACATTGACCAACTTTTCATGGGCTTATTTGTCTTCTGTATCTTCTCTTTGGTAAAATGTCTGTCTGTATCTTTTTATTTGTTTGGATGGTTTGGAGGGTTTTCTTTTTGCTATTGAGTTTTGAGAGTTCTTTGTATAGATACAAATCCTTTGTTGATATGTGGTTTTCAAATATNCTGTCTGTATCTTTTTATTTGTTTGGATGGTTTGGAGGGTTTTCTTTTTGCTATTGAGTTTTGAGAGTTCTTTGTATAGATACAAATCCTTTGTTGATATGTGGTTTTCAAATATTTTCTCTCAGTCTGTAACTTGTTTTTCCTTCTTTCCTCCTTCCCTGCTTTCCTTCCTATCCCCCTGCATCTCTTCCCACTATCTTTGCTCAGTAGAGATCCAACTTTTCTTTTTTGGATTATGCCAATCCCAAATGACTGCATTCTGTGTGATTCCCATTTTGCAGCATGCTTGAAATGACAAAATTCTAGAGATGGAGAAGAGATTGGTGGTTCTATTAGTCACGGATCTCCAGAGACACAGAACAAACAGGACAATATATAAGAACTCTCTGCCTAACTCTAGGTCCAAGTTGTACATTTCCCTTTTATTATATGGTCAACTTTGAGTTAATTTTTGTATAAATGAGGTTTTCGTTTAGGCTCCTTTTCTTTCTTATGGATTTCCAATAGATTCATCACCATTTGTCTGAAAACACTATCCATCCTCCATTGAATTCATTTGCTTCTCTGTCAAAAATCCTCTCAGTATGNGATGGAGAAGAGATTGGTGGTTCTATTAGTCACGGATCTCCAGAGACACAGAACAAACAGGACAATATATAAGAACTCTCTCCCTAACTCTAGGTCCATAGTTGTACATTTCCCTTTTATTATATGGTCAACTTTGAGTTAATTTTTGTATAAATGAGGTTTGCGTTTAGGCTCCTTTTCTTTCTTATGGATTTCCAATAGATTCATCACCATTTGTCTGAAAAGACTATCCATCCTCCATTGAATTCATTTGCTTCTCTGTCAAAAATCCTCTCAGTATGTTTGTGTGGGGTTATTTCTGAGTTCCCTGTTCTGTTCCATGGATCTCTGTGTCTAACTCTCTGACAATACCAGGCACTGTGTCAGGAGTGCTACATTCGTTACTGACAGGTCTTCCATCGGCTCCAGGGTTCTTGCTCCAGTTTTACAGAGGAGAATGTGAACACTGGCGTGGCTTGCCCAGGCCGCAGGTCGGCCTTACTCCACAACGTGCACTCTTCCTTTTACTACTGCTGTCGCTCTGCCTCCCCCTCCTTTTAAATGAAATTAGTAGACTGTGAGCATCTAATTTTGTTTTTTCACTCATTCAACATTTATTAATTGCTCCCCCTGAGTCTTGGTGCTGGAGACGCAAAGATGAGGAAGACAGGACATGTAGGNCTGGCGTGGCTTGCCCAGGCCGCAGGTTGGCCTTACTCCACAACGTGCACTCTTCCTTTTACTACTGCTGTCGCTCTGCCTCCCCCTCCTTTTAAAAATTATCTGAAATTAGTAGACTGTGAGCATCTAATTTTGTTTTTTCACTCATTCAACATTTATTAATTGCTCCCCCCGAGTCTTGGTGCTGGAGACGCAAAGATGAGGAAGACAGGACATGTAGAAATCTGGTCAATGAAGAACTGAACCTGTGTCTCTTGAGTCCCTTGTGTTGGCAAGTGGATTCTTTACTACTGTGCCTCCTGGGAAGCCCTGCAATGAAGAACAGGAGCCTTTGAAAGGTGGTCCTTGTCATCCTCCTCCTTTCCCTGCACCCGATCCCACTGTGGCCTTGGCTCTGGCCCATCAGTGCCCAAGAACAACCTCTGGTGGGCCTGATGCAGAATTCCCTGGCTAGGTGAGACTCTTGCATCCTTGTGCCTCTGGGAAAAATCAGACTTGCTTTATGAGGATTTGCTTCATGACACCTCAAGGTGCACAGCAACGGCAGCTCTTTCCCCTCCGTGAATACCAGGGATGTGGAGTTCCTGCTTGATGAGCTGCCTGTGGCCTCATGCTCCAGGCAGCCCACCGGGCTTTGGTCAGGAGGCGTTTTTTTCCCATAGATCCTTTCCCCAGAAAAATGTCCCCAGAGACAATTCTCTAACTGGACTTGGGTTGTCAGGAAGCTGTCCATTTTTTTTTTCTGGACACAGGTTCTCTCATGCATTAGATGCAACCCTGGGGAATGGTGACGAGGGGAGCTTCTTGGAGAGCAGAAACAGGCTGTCACCCTGGTTGACTAAGAGGTTCCTTCCCCATGTCCAGGGGCAGGACAGGCACGTGGGGCTTTGTCTCCCTCCTCTTCTGCAGGAGGACTGATGAAGGCCGTGTGCTGCCCTAACACCACCCACCAGAAGCCTGCAGGTCCACAGGTAGCCTGGGGCAGCCTGAGGGGAGAGTNATGGACAGAGGAGCCTGGTGGGCTGCCGTCCATAGAGTCACACAGAGTCAGACACAACTTAAGGTGACTCAGCAGCAGCAGCATGAGAAGTGATGTTTAGTTTTACAAGTAGCCACCCAACTGTTTTCCAGAGGGGCTGAACCATTTCTACCTTCCCACCAGCAGTGTAGGAGCAATCTAATTACTCCACACCCTCCCCAGCATTTGGTGATGTCAGTTTTGATTTTAGTCATTCTGATAGGTGTTCAGTGATATCTTGTGGTTCTAACATTGACCAACTTTTCATGGGCTTATTTGTCTTCTGTATCTTCTCTTTGGTAAAATGTCTGTCTGTATCTTTTTATTTGTTTGGATGGTTTGGAGGGTTTTCTTTTTGCTATTGAGTTTTGAGAGTTCTTTGTATAGATACAAATCCTTTGTTGATATGTGGTTTTCAAATATTTTCTCTCAGTCTGTAACTTGTTTTTCCTTCTTTCCTCCTTCCCTGCTTTCCTTCCTATCCCCCCGCATCTCTTCCCACTATCTTTGCTCAGTAGAGATCCAACTTTTCTTTTTTGGATTATGCCAATCCCAAATGACTGCATTCTGTGTGATTCCCATTTTGCAGCATGCTTGAAATGACAAAATTCTAGAGATGGAGAAGAGATTGGTGGTTCTATTAGTCACGGATCTCCAGAGACACAGAACAAACAGGACAATATATAAGAACTCTCTCCCTAACTCTAGGTCCATAGTTGTACATTTCCCTTTTATTATATGGTCAACTTTGAGTTAATTTTTGTATAAATGAGGTTTTCGTTTAGGCTCCTTTTCTTTCTTATGGATTTCCAATAGATTCATCACCATTTGTCTGAAAACACTATCCATCCTCCATTGAATTCATTTGCTTCTCTGTCAAAAATCCTCTCAGTATGTTTGTGTGGGGTTATTTCTGAGTTCCCTGTTCTGTTCCATGGATCTCTGTGTCTAACTCTCTGACAATACCAGGCACTGTGTCAGGAGCGCTACATTCGTTACTGACAGGTCTTCCATCGGCTCCAGGGTTCTTGCTCCAGTTTTACAGAGGAGAATGTGAACACTGGCGTGGCTTGCCCAGGCCGCAGGTCGGCCTTACTCCACAACGTGCACTCTTCCTTTTACTACTGCTGTCGCTCTGCCTCCCCCTCCTTTTAAATGAAATTAGTAGACTGTGAGCATCTAATTTTGTTTTTTCACTCATTCAACATTTATTAATTGCTCCCCCTGAGTCTTGGTGCTGGAGACGCAAAGATGAGGAAGACAGGACATGTAGGAATCTGGTCAATGAAGAACTGAACCTGTGTCTCTTGAGTCCCTTGTGTTGGCAAGTGGATTCTTTACTACTGTGCCTCCTGGGAAGCCCTGCAATGAAGAACAGGAGCCTTTGAAAGGTGGTCCTTGTCATCCTCCTTCTTTCCCTGCACCCGATCCCACTGTGGCCTTGGCTCTGGCCCATCAGTGCCCAAGAACAACCTCTGGTGGGCCTGATGCAGAATTCCCTGGCTGGGTTAAGACTCTTGCATCCTTGTGCCTCTGGGAAAAATCAGACTTGCTTTATGAGGATTTGCTTCACGACACCTCAAGGTGCACAGCAACGGCAGCTCTTTCCCCTCCGTGAATACCAGGGATGTGGAGTTCCTGCTTGATGAGCTGCCTGTGGCCTCATGCTCCAGGCAGCCCACCGGGCTTTGGTCAGGAGGCGTTTTTTTCCCATAGATCCTTTCCCCAGAAAAATGTCCCCAGAGACAATTCTCTAACTGGACTTGGGTTGTCAGGAAGCTGTCCATTTTTTTTTTCTGGACACAGGTTCTCTCATGCATTAGATGCAACCCTGGGGAATGGTGACGAGGGGAGCTTCTTGGAGAGCAGAAACAGGCTGTCACCCTGGTTGACTAAGAGGTTCCTTCCCCATGTCCAGGGGCAGGACAGGCACGTGGGGCTTTGTCTCCCTCCTCTTCTGCAGGAGGACTGATGAAGGCCGTGTGCTGCCCTAACACCACCCACCAGAAGCCTGCAGGTCCACAGGTAGCCTGGGGCAGCCTGAGGGGAGAGTTAGCACTTCATATGGAGATGGGGGCTGGGCTGACTCAGCAGTCGAGGAGGTGGAGGACGCTNTCCTGCTTGATGAGCTGCCTGTGGCCTCATGCTCCAGGCAGCCCACCGGGCTTTGGTCAGGAGGCGTTTTTTTCCCATAGACCCTTTCCCCAGAAAAATGTCCCCAGAGACAATTCTCTAACTGGACTTGGGTTGTCAGGAAGCTGTCCATTTTTTTTCTGGACACAGGTTCTCTCACGCATTAGATGCAACCCTGGGGAACGGTGATGAGGGGGGCTTCTTGGAGAGCAGAAACAGGCTGTCATGCTGGTTGACTAAGAGGTTCCTTCCCCATGTCCAGGGGGCAGGACAGGCACGTGGGGCTTTGTCTCCCTCCTCTTCTGCAGGAGGACTGATGAAGGCCGTGTGCTGCCCTACCACCACCCACCAGAAGCCTGCAGGTCCACAGGTAGCCTGGGGCAGTCTGAGGGGAGAGTCAGCACTTCATATGGAGATGGGGGCTGGGCTGACTCAGCAGTCGAGGAGGTGGAGGACGCTCTTTCTGCGGCTCAGACACCTTGGGGAGGTCTGAAGGAGCCTGTGTCTATGTCTGCTGCCCCCACATCTCTTCAGGCCCCAGGTTCCTAGTGAAAGAGCCTTGGCCAGTTCTTTCCATGTAGTTGAGCACAGCTGGCATCCTTTGGAACTAAGCCTTGGCCTTCAGAGCTGATGTTCCTTGGGGTGGTGCAGATGTCGGTGGACAACCAGACTCTTGGGCATTTGACCAGCAAAACCCAACTGTTTGAACTCATGTCCCCCTGCAAGCCCAGGACAGAACTCATAGCCTTGAAGTTCCACCCACTGCTCCTGGCCACGTGGGGGCTGTTTGAGATGTTTGTGGGTCAAAATCCAATATGTTAAAGATGACACCCCTTGTCTTGTCCCCAGGCCCTGGGGTGGCCCACACCTCTGGGAGCCACACTTAGGCTACGGCAGGAGCAGCAGCGGTATGTGGCCAGCGGTCCAGCGAGGCTGCCTGCAGACCATGTGGAGAGAGGCAAGCTGGCCCTCCACACCCTTCCTGAGTGTGTCTTTCAGTGGCAAACCACAAACCTAGAAAGTGGCTGAACAGGAAGAAGCCTGGCTGCAAAGGGAATGCTAGGAATTTCTAAAGCCTTCTTGCTACCCTGAAGTTATCTGATTTTTATAATGTCCAGTAACAGGTGGGGTGGTAAGTGGTTCCTTTATTATTGTATTTAACCAGGTTCACAGATGGGCCAGTTTGATTAGAAAAATGTTAATTTATCATTTTAGGCTGCTATATTAACAAAATTATATTATAAAGTCTATTTAAATGGAACATTTAATAATATTCATGGCCTGTTAAGACCAATTTCTACTTAATAGGAAATGAGTGCTGTTTATTATAAATCAATCCTATAAGAAAAAGCACAGTTTGTTGTCAAACAGATTGGAAATGAAATGTCACATTGTATTTGGTTTGGGAAATCATAAAACATAGATTGGAATTTAACTGTGAGCTGTGCATAAAATACAGATTGAAAACAGAGTTCATGACCTGTGGTGTGGGGTTATTCTGTCTCTGGAGCCCAGGTCACCTGGAGAGGCTCTGCCTTGCTCAGACCCATGCCTGCAGCCTTGCTGACCCCTAGAAGGAAGGAATTCCACCTCAAGCTCTCACGGTGTGAGGTGTGGGCTGTCCAGGACCATCACTGTCACGAGCGTGCTGTCACAGTGAACACTTGTTGAAGAGCCTCCCCATGGCTCAAGCTGCACAGGTATACACAAGAGGGCTGGAGCTCACCCTCAGCCTGTCCCCCTGACCTAGGGCCAGCTGTCTGTCCCCAGTTCCAGCCCCAGCTCTCGGAGCACCTTGTACCCATGGCAGGCTCACCAGGCCCTTGATCATACATCCAATGGTCCTGCTCTTTGTTCTGCTGAACCTCCCCAGGGAGCGCCCCTTCCCTTGGAGCAGAGTTATAAGACTAGCCATGTTCCAAACATCTGCTGGGGTGTGGCTTTACAGAGCTTGCAGAATATTACTTAGTAAAAAAACATTCACCACCAGGTATAGTGGGTCCCAGGATCCCCACACACGAGCTGCTGAGGACAGAGAGCTCACAGACACCGGCCAGGCCACTGATGGATCTGAACATAGCATCCGCTGGTCAGGAGGTGATAATGGTGAGCTGAGCCAGACTAACGAAAACGTGGCAGTTTCTCACTCATTCCCAAGGGCTTGAGTAACCAGGTATTCTTTCTGCCTGTATTGGTTTGTTTGGGTGGCGATGAAAGACAGAGTGAGGGGCTTAAACAGCAGCCATTTATTAATAACAGTCTGGAGCCCGAAGTCCAAGCACAAGGTGTCAGCAGAGCCCTTTCTTTCTGAGGCCTCTGTCCTTGATTTGCAGGTGACCCTCTTCTCTGTGTCCTCTTGCAATTTCCTCTGCCTGGATGTCCCTGTCCTAATCTACTTTTCTTATAAGACCAGCAGTCATAGTGGATGAGGGTCTACCTTAATCACCTCATTTTTCTTTAATTACCCCTCTGAAGACCCCATCTCCAAATACAGTCACAATCTGAGGCCTGGGGGATAGGACTTCAGCACATGAACGCAGACCTTACCGAGATTGCCTCTCCATTCATGGCAAGCCAGGGTGCCTTAACTCAGACAAAGGACCTGTCACCAATTCACCAAGGGAATACAGGATCTGGTCTGATGCGTTCCTGCTATTTACCAGTCTCCAAGGCCCCGTGAGGCCCTGAGCTTCCTGCAGAACTGACGAGGAAAACTTTCCCTGAGCATCATTATGAGGCCGTGGACTGAAGCAACTTCCTCGTGGTACCATTCCTTCCAGTGATGGTCCTCACTGTCCACCTCGCCTGTGGGAGCGTCATCCATCGGCCCAGGAGCCCTCCTGATACCACCCCTTGTTTCTTGCAGGACAAGACGCACTAGGATCTTTGTGTGTACTTCCTGTCCCAGATCAGGTAATCCTTTTAGACATGGGAGTCTGGGGTCAAACAGGACCCACTTGCTCCTGGGGGGTGGCGGCAGCAGGTGCTTCTCTGGAACAAAAGGTGAGGAGGCTGCAGATGAGGCAGAGTGACCTGGTCATTTCCGACATTCCTGAATGTCCCACCTGCCCCAGGGTGTCTGCCTGCCCCACACTGTTGAGTGTGTGTGGGAACCAGCCCCCTAACTGCCTGAGCCACCTCGAGTTGGGTTTTGGTGGTGTGCAGCCAAAGCCGAAGGAGTTCTAACCATCACCAGGGAGCCCTGTGAATGGAGGGAGGCATGGCAGGGAAGGGCAGGAAGGAGGAGGATGGTTTCCTCACCACCTTTCCTCTCACTGAGCATCCTTGGTCCTCATAGGCAAGGATGCTACAGGAATGGTGGCGTCAGAGTCTGTAAAGAGCTTCCTGGGCAGCTTCTTGGGGGGCAGAGTGCAGCCCAGCCTGAAGGTACAGAGCTGGAGACCTTCTGGAAGGAGGGAGTGAAAGCCCCTCACCAGGCCGAGGTCTCACTTCAGCAGGATCAGAAGGCTCCTGACTGCTTTGGGGAGTTTGTCCTGGCATAAGCCCAGGGCTCTAGGAGAGAAAACCTCTGAGCATAAACTCCCTGGTGGCATGTAGATGTTGGAGGCATAGGAATGTGCCATCAAGTCAGTCGCCGGAAGCCAAACCTGGCTCTGGCTCTTAGTGGGACCACCCACCCTGTCCCTGCCCCTCCTCCTATGGGGGCATGGCCATGGGTGGATGCCTGGTGCTTGTGCCACCCTCACTGGGCAGCCCCAAACCTGACATCCACAGGCAGTGCCTGGCCTGCGAGGAGGGCTGCTTTTCTTTCTGCACTTAATAAACTGGATTTTCTCTTAAGGAGCACAGCACTGACAGCTTCATGCACCACTGCTTTTTAGGGGATTGAGAGCCTAACAGCCTGTGTGGTTTATTTCTAGATGAGGGCCAGAGTTGGTGAAGAACCACTACCCCCCCCCTCCTTTTTTTTCACTTTTGCCCTTCCCTAGATAAGTGGTCATTGCCGGTGAAATAAAGAGGAGAGTCCAGATGCAACTGCCTGGAAACATCACATTCTCTCCCTGATTCAGAGCTGGGTCAGTGAACCCCCACTTACTACCTCATCCCCTTCTTCCTCTGATGCTATCATTTCTCAGGTTGCTCTGCAGCTGGACAACTGCAAATGTGGAGCTCAGCCTTTGTTCGTAAGATGCCAGCACAGGTACTGGAGGAAGGTGTTCTTCTAAAATAAAATGACTAAGTTTCAAGAAAAGAGCCATTTGGCCCAGCCTGGGTTGTGGATGTGATGCCTGGGGCTACAGCATCTACTCTATAATCATGAGACTGAAATCACACGATCAGGATGGTGGAACAGGGAGAGGCTGGGGCCTGAGTCCCTGAGGATGTCTAGGGCTAATGCATAAGCCCTGGACCACCTGTTACAGAAGCAGAGCAGCAACCACCCTTGCAGCCCAATGCTATTCAGTCATCTTCTTTTGGGTGCTAACACATGTGGTTGCTTCCACTTTCTTGGCCTCATAAAGGCTGAGAAGAGAGGATAAGCCTGTTCCTCAAGCAGATTCCTAATGTTTTTTCAGTTTCTCACCACCACCCCCAACCACCAGGTAACATTGGTGGAATTGCTAGGAGCTGGTATTTGTGGAAAGCTGCAGGCAGTCTCTGATGTCAGGCCAGAAGGTAGGACAGTACCCCNTGGTGGCACTCTGAGGGGACCAAGAGGGTCTCGGGCTCTGACAAGGAGTTTCTCAATAGTGGTCAAGGTGGGCTGGGGGTGAGGACTCATCTCACTGCCTAAAATGAAGAAGCTGGGGTCACTTGTGTGACAAATACTTACTGAGTGCCTGCTATAGGGATAGACAGCACTGTTGCTAGGTGTGTGTCTATGTGGGTGTTCATGTGTGCACATGTATGCAGGTCTCAGTGGCAGAGACAGACAATTAACAGATGGTGAAACAAGAAAAATTATCAGATGTTAATAAGCATGGTGGGTAAATGGGGGCTTGTTTAAACAGGAAGGTCAGAGAAGGCTCCTGACAGATGAAGCGACAGCTTCAATAATCTTTTCAATAAGCAATGTCTTTAAAAACTTTGAATGGATTCCGGATTTGCAAATGTGAGAACTCGTTAGGTGAATAGTCTTCCTGCTTGGTTCACGGACAGAAGTCACAGAACCTTGAGGAATATTTGCAAGAATGCCTCCTTTCCTACAACAGGCCAAGCCCTGACCCTGGAGTGCCAGTCTGAGGGGTAAGTACCTCCTAGCAGCAGCATGCCACTCAGGTTTCCTTAAAAGACTGAATTAAGGGACTTCCCTGGTGGTCCAGTGGCTAAGACTCCATGCTCGCAATGCAGAAGCCTGGGTTTGATCTCTGATCAGGGACTAGATCCCATAAGCCACAACGAAAGATCCTGCATGCCATGCCTAAGACCTGGTGCAGTCAAATAAAAATAAATGTAAAAAAGACTGACAAGTTCATATCTCTGAGACGGTACATTAGGAAACCATTTAAGAGTCTAGCTATTTCTGAAAAAGCCCAGTAAAAAAGAAAAGTAGCCAATCTGCTATGGAATTATGTAGCACAGCAATGAAATCGTGGGACATCAGCCCACAATGAGCAGCACACTGGGACAATGCAGGCCTGGGGCGCCAGTCACTCAGTGGGGGCTCCCCAAGGCCCCCTCAAAAGGGTCCCCCCCCCCGCTCTGTCTCATTTTCTCTTTGTTCTAACAGCTTCTCAGGCTCCATAACCTGTCTCATCCAATGGAGAAAAAGTGAGCTATTGCTTTATAGAAGGTTAGAGAACGAAGTTGATTATTTTCATCACAAATTTCAGGCAAGCTGTTGACTCTCGCTCTTCCTGCCTGATTTGCATCGTCTGCGTGACTGTGCATCATGGTGTTCTGATTTGATAAGAGTGGGGGTTTATGTTGGCAGTCAGGTTCAAGTTCAGATCCCGGCTCTGTCCCTTCTGGGCTGAGGGATGCTGAGAACTGATCTGATTTCCTGAATCTCAGTTTTCTGCCATTGGTGACAATAATGATAGCTTCATAGCCCTGCTCAATACAGATCATATTGTAACACGTGTGTGCTCAGTAGATGACATGGCTCTAATTCCTGTCAGACGCTGCTGTCCTTCCCCATCTTCAGTGAATCTTGATCCCCTAAGAAGGCCAGCCTTCCCTGCTCCAGATCCCAGTCAAAGGCTGTGTGGGAGAAAGGTGTGAGCACTCATCCCAAGAGGGCTGGCCTTTGCCCCTGGCTCCTAACAGGTCAAGTCTGGGCTCTGGTGTCACGGGCCCCAGGTAGGAATGTCTCCCCTGGGGTGTGTGTGGGGGCACACGTGCTCAGCACCACACCTGCTGGTCCTGGATCTGGCTCTGTTGGTACACGCAGCCCCATTTGGCCAGCATGGAGCTACGGTTTGGAAGAGAATCAAAAAGAAGGATTGGGTTGGTTGCACCAATAGGATGTTGCAATGTGAAGGAGAGACAATATAAAACATACACGAACCCTTCGTGAGCAGGGGCGCAGGACAGGGCTAGGAGTATAGCAGCACATTATGGCTGGAGGACAGAAAAGGGAGTCCCAGGGAACAAGAAAGTACCTGGAAGATGATAAAACAGGAAGGACTTCAGAAAACAACCCCATAAGGTTGTTTATGAGCTCCTGGACTCCCCTTTCTTCAACTCTGGGCTGGGCGAGTATTGACCTGATTTGCCCTAATCAGTACACCAAAGGCTCTGAGGAATTACTGAATAGACCCCTGCCCAGGTTATAGACTGGGTAAGGCATGGCTTAGGCAAAGAGGACAGCAAAGGCTTTGAAAACCACAGCCCAGAGAAGGCAGGTTGAAATTTACAGTGTGAACCTGCCTGCTTAACATGAAACGTCAAGATTTTCCATAGATTATTAATAAGACTGACAGTCTTATAATATCCAAAATGTCCAGGATGCAATCTAGATGTACTTGACATGTGAAGAACCACAAAAAAATCTCAATTTTCCCAAGGAAGAGAACGGTCAAAACACTACCAACTCTGAGTTGGTAGATGCCAGAATTATCTGACAAACATTTTAAAGAAGTTATTGTGAAAATGCTCCAATCAGTGATGGAAATGTTAGAAATTAAATATACAGTAATTGGAAGCAAAAATTCACTGAGTGGACTCAATAGTGGATTGGAGATGAGAGAGAATAAGAGTCAGTAAATTTGAAAACAGATCAACAGATGGCCCAATCTGAAGAAGAGGGAGAAGAAAAGATCGACAAAAGGAGAATTTCAGTGACTTCAGCCAGTATCAAAAGTGTAATACTCATGTCATCAGAGTTCCAGAAGGAGAAAGAGTACAGAGCCCCGAAAAAGGAAAATAAAAACAAAAGCAAAACTTAAAGAAATAATGACTGAAAGCTTCCTAAACTGGGCAAAACTTCAGACCTATAGATTTAAGAAGCTCAGACTAATGAGGATAAACCTAAAGAAGCCCCTGGCCAGACACAACAAAATCAACTATGGAANACTGGGACAATGCAGGCCTGGGGCGCCAGTCACTCAGTGGGGGCTCCCCAAGAGTCCTCAAAAAGGACTGAGGGGTCTCATTTTCTCTTTGTTCTAACAGCTTCTCAGTCTCCATAACCTGTCTCATCCAATGGAGAAAAAGTGAGCTATTGCTTTATAAAATGTTAGAGAACAAAGCTGATTATTTTCATCACAAATTTCAGGCAAGCTGTTGACTCTCGCTCTTCCTGCCTGATGTGCATCGTCTGCGTGACTGTGCATCATGGTGTTCTGATTTGATAAGAGTGGGGGTTTATGTTGGCAGTCAGGTTCAAGTTCAGATCCCGGCTCTGTCCCTTCTGGGCTGAGGGATGCTGAGAACTGATCTGATTTCCTGAATCTCAGTTTTCTGCCATTGGTGACAATAATGATAGCTTCATAGACCTGCTCAATACAGATCATATTGTAACACGTGTGTGCTCAGTAGATGACATGGCTCTAATTCCTGTCAGACGCTGCTGTCCTTCCCCATCTTCAGTGAATCTTGATCCCCTAAGAAGGCCAGCCTTCCCTGCTCCAGATCCCAGTCAAAGGCTGTGTGGGAGAAAGGTGTGAGCACTCATCCCAAGAGGGCTGGCCTTTGCCCCTGGCTCCTAACAGGTCAAGTCTGGGCTCTGGTGTCACGGGCCCCAGGCAGGAATGTCTCCCCTGGGGTGTGTGTGGGGGCACACGTGCTCAGCACCACACCTGCTGGTCCTGGATCTGGCTCTGTTGGTACACGCAGCCCCATTTGGCCAGCATGGAGCTACGGTTTGGAAGAGAATCAAAAAGAAGGATTGGGTTGGTTGCACCAATAGGATGTTGCAATGTGAAGGAGAGACAATATAAAACATACACGAACCCTTCGTGAGCAGGGGCGCAGGACAGGGCTAGGAGTATAGCAGCACATTATGGCTGGAGGACAGAAAAGGGAGTCCCAGGGAACAAGAAAGTACCTGGAAGATGATAAAACAGGAAGGACTTCAGAAAACAACCCCATAAGGTTGTTTATGAGCTCCTGGACTCCCCTTTCTTCAACTCTGGGCTGGGCGAGTATTGACCTGATTTGCCCTAATCAGTACACCAAAGGCTCTGAGGAATTACTGAATAGACCCCTGCCCAGGTTATAGACTGGGTAAGGCATGGCTTAGGCAAAGAGGACAGCAAAGGCTTTGAAAACCACAGCCCAGAGAAGGCAGGTTGAAATTTACAGTGTGAACCTGCCTGCTTAACATGAAACGTCAAGATTTTCCATAGATTATTAATAAGACTGACAGTCTTATAATATCCAAAATGTCCAGGATGCAATCTAGATGTACTTGACATGTGAAGAACCACAAAAAAATCTCAATTTTCCCAAGGAAGAGAACGGTCAAAACACTACCAACTCTGAGTTGGTAGATGCCAGAATTATCTGACAAACATTTTAAAGAAGTTATTGTGAAAATGCTCCAATCAGTGATGGAAATGTTAGAAATTAAATATACAGTAATTGGAAGCAAAAATTCACTGAGTGGACTCAATAGTGGATTGGAGATGAGAGAGAATAAGAGTCAGTAAATTTGAAAACAGATCAACAGATGGCCCAATCTGAAGAAGAGGGAGAAGAAAAGATCGACAAAAGGAGAATTTCAGTGACTTCAGCCAGTATCAAAAGTGTAATACTCATGTCATCAGAGTTCCAGAAGGAGAAAGAGTACAGAGCCCCGAAAAAGGAAAATAAAAACAAAAGCAAAACTTAAAGAAATAATGACTGAAAGCTTCCTAAACTGGGCAAAACTTCAGACCTATAGATTTAAGAAGCTCAGACTAATGAGGATAAACCTAAAGAAGCCCCTGGCCAGACACAACAAAATCAACTATGGAAACCTAAGGACAGAGGAAAATTGCTGAAAGCAGCCAGATGAAAAGTGATACGCTGAACAGGGGAATAGTAATTCAAGTGACCATAGATTTCTCATCAGGAACTACTGGAGAAGAAGGGGAAACAAGATTTTTAAAGTGTTGCAAGAAAAAGATGTTAAACTACTGATAGAATTCTATATCCGTTAAAAATATCCTTCAGGTATAAAGGTGAAATAAACATATTCTCAGATGAAGAATAAGTAATGGAATTCACAACCAGAAAGTCTCCCTAAAAATTAAAAGAACATGTTTTGGATTGAAAGAAAGAGACACCAGAAAAATGTTGGAACATCAGAAATGAAGGAAGCACAACAGAAATAATCATGATTTCTATACATATACTAGAGTATCCTTTTCCTCTTGAGTTCTTTAATATAGATTTGAAGATCCACATTAAAAATATTATATTGGCTGATGGGGTATTTAAAGTATGTAGATGAAATACATAAGAAAACTATATGATAAAGGAGAGAATAAGGGAGCTATTTGGTAGCAAGGATTTTGAATTGCACTTGAATTTCAAGAGACTGCTTAAAATATGTATATTCTAATTACTTGAGCCACTACTTAAAAACTCTATGAAAAGATGTTAAAATCATAAAAATTAAATTAAAATAGAATCTTAAAAATTCAAATAACTGAAACAAGGAAAGGGGAACAGAGGAACAAAAAACACTATGGGAAAAAGCAAACAAATAATAAAACAAGAGACCAAAACTCAAACAGATCAATAATTACATTAAATACAGATTATATAAATGTAGCAGTTAATAGACAGAAATTGTTACAATCAATAATACCTATTTGCTGTGTTAAAGAAACTCACTGCAAATATGATGATACAGGTAGGTTAAAGATAAAAGGATGGAAAATTACAGGTCATAAAAAATTTAATCAAAATCAATTTCAAGAACCTTTACAATGTCAGGCAAAGTAGACTTCAGACCAAAGAAAACTGCCCCAGATAAAAAGAGATATTATACAATGATCAAAGGATAAATTCAGAAAGAAGGTGGAATAGTCCTAAATGAATGTGGATTTAACAATAAGACTTCAAAATACTTGAAACTGACAAAACTGAAAAGAGAAATAGAAACAGCCATGAGTATAATTGCAGGGCTCTAAACTTCTCTCTCAGTAGCTGAAAGAANACAAACATTTTAAAGAAGTTATTGTGAAAATGCTCCAATCAGTGATGGAAATGTTAGAAATTAAATATACAGTAATTGGAAGCAAAAATTCACTGAGTGGACTCAATAGCGGATTGGAGATGAGAGAGAATAAGAGTCAGTAAATTTGAAAACAGATCAACAGATGGCCCAATCTGAAGAAGAGGGAGAAGAAAAGATCGACAAAAGGAGAATTTCAGTGACTTCAGCCAGTATCAAAAGTGTAATACTCATGTCATCAGAGTTCCAGAAGGAGAAAGAGTACAGAGCCCCGAAAAAGGAAAATAAAAACAAAAGCAAAACTTAAAGAAATAATGACTGAAAGCTTCCTAAATTGGGCAAAACTTCAGACCTATAGATTTAAGAAGCTCAGACTAATGAGGATAAACCTAAAGAAACCCCTGGCCAGACACAACAAAATCAACTATGGAAACCTAAGGACAGAGGAAAATTGCTGAAAGCAGCCAGATGAAAAGTGATACGCTGAACAGGGGAATAGTAATTCAAGTGACCATAGATTTCTCATCAGGAACTACTGGAGAAGAAGGGGAAACAAGATTTTTAAAGTGTTGCAAGAAAAAGATGTTAAACTACTGATAGAATTCTATATCCGTTAAAAATATCCTTCAGGTATAAAGGTGAAATAAACATATTCTCAGATGAAGAATAAGTAATGGAATTCACAACCAGAAAGCTGTCTCTTATACACATCTAGATGTGTATAAGAGACAGGTTCTCTTCCCTCNTGTTAAACTACTGATAGAATTCTATATCCGTTAAAAATATCCTTCAGGTATAAAGGTGAAATAAACATATTCTCAGATGAAGAATAAGTAATGGAATTCACAACCAGTAAGTCTCCCTAAAAATTAAAAGAAAATGTTTTGGATTGAAAGAAAGAGATACCAGAAAAATGTTGGAACATCAGAAATGAAGGAAGCACAACAGAAATAATCATGATTTCTATACATATACTAGAGTATCCTTTTCCTCTTGAGTTCTTTAATATAGATTTGAAGATCCACATTAAAAATATTATATTGGCTGATGGGGTATTTAAAGTATGTAGATGAAATACATAAGAAAACTATATGATAAAGGAGAGAATAAGGGAGCTATTTGGTAGCAAGGATTTTGAATTGCACTTGAATTTCAAGAGACTGCTTAAAATATGTATATTCTAATTACTTGAGCCACTACTTAAACTGTCTCTTATACACATCTAGATGTGTATAAGAGACAGGATGGAGCTTGAACTCAAACTTGGCTTTCTTTTATTTTAAAGCAAAGTTTCTCAACCTTTCACCTATTGACTTTTGGCTGAGCCAGTAACTACTCTACTATGATGTAAGCTGAGAAAGAGAAAAGCAAAAATGGAACCCCCAAGTCTCCAAGGTTNAAATTAAAATAGAATCTTAAAAATTCAAATAACTGAAACAAGGAAAGGGGAACAGAGGAACAAAAAACACTATGGGAAAAAGCAAACAAATAATAAAACAAGAGACCAAAACTCAAACAGATCAATAATTACATTAAATACAGATTATATAAATGTAGCAGTTAATAGACAGAAATTGTTACAATCAATAATACCTATTTGCTGTGTTAAAGAAACTCACTGCAAATATGATGATACAGGTAGGTTAAAGATAAAAGGATGGAAAATTACAGATCATAAAAAATTTAATCAAGATCAATTTCAAGAACCTTTACAATGTCAGGCAAAGTAGACTTCAGACCAAAGAAAACTGCCCCAGATAAAAAGAGATATTATACAATGATCAAAGGATAAATTCAGAAAGAAGGTGGAATAGTCCTAAATGAATGTGGATTTAACAATAAGACTTCAAAATACTTGAAACTGACAAAACTGAAAAGAGAAATAGAAACAGCCATGAGTATAATTGCAGGGCTCTAAACTTCTCTCTCAGTAGCTGAAAGAACAAGTAGACAGAAAATCAGCAAGGGTATAGAAAATCTGAACAAAACCATCAATCAACTGGATCTAACTGACATCAACAGAACGCTTTATCCAGCAAGTACAGAATACACATCTTTTTAAAATGCACAGGGAATATTCACAAAGACAGACAATACGCTCACTCCTTCACAAAACTGAAGGCATTTTAAATAATTTAAATCATACCAATTACGTTCTTAGATCATAATTGCAATTAAACTAGAATCAGTAAAGAAAGACAACAAAACCATGTTACACAATAGACTTTTAAATAATTCAGTAGTCAAAGAGAAAATCTCAAGGAAAATTAGAAAATATTTTAAACAATGAAAATAAAAATGCAACCTATCAACATTTGTTATACGCAGCTAAGCAGCTCTTAAGAGGTAAATTTATAGTCCCCAAATACATATATTATATTAAAAAATCTCATATCAATAATCTAAGCTTTCACCTGAATAAAGTAGACAAATCAGTGCAATATACCTAAAGCAAAAAGAATGAGCAGAAACTCTAAAGGTAAGAACAGAAATCAGTGAAATTTAAATCTAAAAACCAACAGGGACAAGCAATTAAGCCAAAATTGGTTCTTTTAAATGATCAATAAAATTGACAGAACTTTAACAATGCAGATCAAAAAAAAAAAAGAGAGAGAGAGAGAGAGAGAGAGAGAGAGAAAGAAGAAAAGACGCTAACTGCTGAATCTGAAAAGAAAGGGCATATCACTAAAGTCGCCCTGAGGTATTAAGTTACAAAAGGGAAAATTATTAACAATACTATGCACATAAATTCAACAACTTTGATGAAATGGAACAATTTCTCAAAACAACAAGCTACCCAAAACTACTTATTTCTATTTTCCATAACTGTTAAAGAAGCTGAATTTATAGTTAATACACTTCTGTAAAGGCAATATCTGATTGCAGATGAATTCACAGATTTTGTGAATTTACCAAACATTTAAAGAGAAAATATCACCAGTTATATACAATTTACTGGAAAAAATAGAGGGGTGTGTGTGTGTGCATGTACATGCACACATGCACACAGGCATGCTCAGTCATGTCCGACTTCTTGCAATCCCATGGACTATAGCCCACCAGGCTCCTCTGCCCATAGAACTTTCCAGACAAGAATACTGGAATGGGGTGCCATTCCTTTCTCCTGGGGATTTTTCCAACCCAGGGACTGAAACTGCATCTCTTAGGTCTCCTCCACTGGCAGGTGGATTCTTCTGCCACTAGAGCCACTGGGAAGCCCTAAAGGAGAGATAATTGTCTCCAACTTGTTTATGAGACTAGCATTACACTGGCACCCAAACTGGACACAGACAGTAGCACATAAATAGAAAACTATATTCAATAGCCTCCATGGCGATAGATACAAAAATTCTCAACATAATATTGCCAAATTGAAATAACAACAGAAAAACTTTTAATACACCAAGAGAAAGTGGAATTAAACCCTGGAATGCAGTGATCCCTGCAATGAAATCTCTGGTTCAATATTCAAATATCATCCAATAACACCTACCATATTAATGTCTAAAGAAGGAAAAAATCCACATGATCATATTAACTGATGTAGAAATGTATTTGATAAAATTCAACATTCATTAATGATAGAAATTCTCAACAAAAAAAAAACACAAGGAAACTTCCTCAATCTGATAAAAATACCTACTAAAAATCTGTAACAAATATCTTACTGATGAACGATTTCTAAGAGTGATAACCAGGGAAGAGTTTCATCTCTCATCATGTCTGCTCAACATCATACTAGAAATTCTAGTTCGTGCAATAAGAAAAAGAAATAAAAGGCATAGAGATTAGAAAGGAAGAAATAAACCTACCCTTACTCACTGATTATGTGAATATCTGTGTAGAAAATCCCAAGGAATCTAAAAACCTCATAGCACTGATATATGAATTTAGTAACATCACAGAATACGAAGTCACAAACATCAGTAACTAGCAATAACTAGCAATGAATAATTGCAGACCCAAATGAAAACACATACACACGTGCATGTGGACACACACACACAATCATTTACAATAGCTTCAAATGAAATATTCAGGTATATATCAGGTGGCGATTGCAGCCATGAAATTAAAAGACGCTTACTCCTTGAAAGGAAAGTTATGACCAACCTAGATAGCATATTGAAAAGCAGAGACATTACTTTGCCAACAAAGATCCGTCTAGTCAAGGCTTTGGTTTTTCCAGTGGTCATGTATGGATGTGAGAGTTGGACTGTGAAGAAAGCTGAGCGCCAAAAAATTGATGGTTTTGGACTGTGGTGTTGGAGAAGACTCTTTTGAGAGTCCCTTGGACTGCAAGGAGATCCAATCAGTCCATCCTAAAGGAGATCAGACCTGGGTGTTCATTGGAAGGACTGATGATAAAGCTGAAACTTTAATACTTTAGCCACCTGGTGCGAAGAGTTGACTCATTGGAAAAGATCCTGATGCTGGGAGGGATTGGGGGCAGGAGGAGAAGGGGATGACAGAGGAGGAGATGGCTGGATGGCATCACTGACTCGATGGACATGAGTTTGAGTGAACTCCGGGAGTTGGTGATGGACAGCGTGCTGCAGTTCATAGGGTTGCAAAGAGTCGGACATGACTGAGCGACTGAACTGAACTGAAACATGTATAGAACTTTTATACAGAAAATTATAAAATGCTAATAAAACAAATCAAAGAAGATTTAAATATATGAGGAAGCATACTGTGTTTACCTAATACATGGAAAAAGATGTGTGAGTACACTCAACATTTTAAAGATTTCAATCCTCCAATTCATGTATGAAGGTGANAGCGACTGAACTGAACTGAAACATGTATAGAACTTTTATACAGAAAATTATCAAATGCTAATAAAACAAATCAAAGAAGATTTAAATATATGAGGAAGCATACTGTGTCTACCTAATACATGGAAAAAGATGTGTGAGTACACTCAACATTTTAAAGATTTCAATCCTCCAATTCATGTATAGACTTCATGTAATACCAATAAAAATCCTGGCAGAATATTTTTCAGATATAGATAAGTTGATTCTATAAATCTGTATGGGAAAGCAAAAAAAAAAAAAAGACCAGAAATATTGAAAAAGGAGAATAAAGTTGGAGGAGTGATGCTGCCTAATTTCAAGACTTATTATAAATGTGACACTGTCAAAAGGACAGGCGCATATTTCAATGGAACATAATACAGAATCTTCCACCCAACGTAAATCTCCCAAACCCATATAAATATTGCCTATAGGTTTTTGAAAAAAGTAAAAGCAATTCAGTGATGAAAGAATAGTCTTTTCAAGAAATGATACTGGAAAGTCAGGCATTCATTCTAAATAAATGAAACCCTGATCTGTTCTCTATCATTATAGTTTTGCCTTTTGTATAATTTCATATAAATGAAACCATACATACACTACCTTTTTGAGACCTGATCCTTTCATGCAAGTCATTACATATATCAGTAGTTTGTTTTTAATTCCTGAATAGTATTTCATAATATACTAATTTTTTAAAATCAAAGGACATTTGAGTTGTTTTCAGTTTTGGGCAATTATGAATGGAACTTCTATAAACGTTTTACATAGAACTTTGTGTGAACACACGTATTCATTTCTTTGGGGCAGATTTTCTCAATCTTGGCACTACTGAAATTTTGGACTAGCTGTTTCTTTGTTTGGGGGACTGTCCTGTGTACTTTAGAAGGCTTAGCAGCATCCCTAGCTTCTACCCATTAGATTCTAGCAGTTTTCAGACTACATTCTGGTTGTGACAATCAAAATATCCCTAAATCTAGCCAAATGACCCCTGGGGGCAAAGTCATTCCTGGTTGAGAACCAGTGCTCTAGGGTAAATACTTAGGAGTAGGACTGCTGGGTCATATGACAAATGTGTTTTTAAATTTATAAGACTCTGTCAAGCTGTATTCCAGAGTGATTGTGTCATTTTAATATCACCAACAATGTGATGTAAAATTTGCTTTGCACTCTCACCAGCACCTGGTATTGCCAGTATAATTTTTTCTGACTTTCTTATAGGTGTATAGTGGTTTTAATTTTCATTTCCCTAATGGGGTTTACATGGTATTCTTCAAGCTGAGAGGGTCCTGGTTTATTCCCTGCCTCCAAAGAGTATAGTGGTTGTTGAAAATTGCTTGAAAATTTAAAGTAATTCTTCTCATTAATTTATCATAGAACTAATGCTTACAAAGGTTTTCAGTATTTGTCAGAGGAGGAAAAGGGAGACTCAGGGAGAAACTAAATTGGAAAATACCTTTCTGTACATTCACACAGAAAGATACCTGATGGCAAAGGTCTATTAGTCTGTTGTTAATGAAGGCTGAGATCTGAAATGACACTCCCTTGAAACACATCCTGGCATTAGACTAGAAAACAAAGAGGCCTCATTTTATCACCCACAGAAAAGAGCAAGAATCCAATTCTCTATAAGAGCAGAAAGAGGCTTCTGAGCTAAGGGGTAGGAGGAAAATCAGGGACCAGGAGACCTGGGAGGCAGGACACCTGAGTTTGAACTATAGCTCTTCCACTCAGCAGATTACCCTGGGCAAATAATTTTTATCCTGAATCCAAATTTCCTCATACTTTAAATAAGAATTATAACCTTTATCTCACAGGGTTACAGTGATGACAGAATGAGACAGTGTGTTTGAAAATGCGCAGCATGCCTCAGGCAATCAATACATGTTGAGTTAATGAAGAGATCTTTTTCAGTCTGTAAAGGTGGAGTAAGAAGTTGGTTGAACATAGTTAGTCTTTGGATTTCATATAATTGTTTCACTTCAAATTAGCAAACTTTGACTGAGTGCCAGGAAGTTGACAGCTTTCTGTCTGATTTAACACCTTTCACGACATCATTCATATCATGAATTTAAAGAGAATTTATACCCAAACTATCCTTCAAGGGTGAGACAGAATAAAGAGAAATTCAGATATGCAAGGACTCAAAAAATTCTATATGCAGAGTACTCTTTCTTAAGAAGCTATAAAACCTGTCATAGTGTATTCTGTGGTAAACTGCAGGGTGCTGGACTCACACAGTCCTCAGTCTGCATCCTAGCTCCACCAGTTACAAACCAGAGGTAAGTCAATTAATCTCTCAGAACATTAGTTTTCCAACATATAAAGGAGGGTGATGCCTAATTTATAAAGTGCAGATAAAATGTGTAAGGCAGTGGCACTTAGGTAGTATGTAAGGCAGGTAGGTGCCCAACAGAGGTTCATGGCTTTCTTTCTTCAATCCTCACTGCCCAGCACAATAAGCTATTTCTACGTTCCATTTCTACAGGTCTAGGCTCTAGAGGTCAAGGTGCAGAGTATATACAAACTCATGGGACATATAAACTCCTGGAAGGGATTTGCTCTACAGTCAGAGACTCCTGGAAGCCCCTAGGGCTCCAGTGTTGCCAAGACTCACAGGAATGAATATCTAAAGGTGGAATATCAGACACTCAGATGAGCCAGTGTGAGTGTCATAACCACTAAACTATGGACAGGGAGACGAACCATGGAAAGGCAGGGAAACCATACATTTCAGGTATTTGGGATAGGCCTTTACAACATACCATACAGGCAGCAGGCATGCCAGCTCACAGGCTGAATGTGACAATGTCTTAATAAACATTATGTTTGCAGCCATAACAGCTTCTTTCCACTTTCAAACCCATGATTTCACTGCCCAGTGCCAACAGATTCAGAGAATGTGGCCGACTGCTTTGATGGCCACAGAGCCTTCTTACTGTGTATTTGTCCCTTTGCAATGTGAGAGGTGGACTATAAAGAAAGCTGAGTGCCAAAGAATTGATACTTTTGAACTGTGGTGTTGGAGAAGACTCTTGAGAGTCCCTTAGACTGCAAGGAGATCCAACCAGTCCATCTTAAAGGAGATAAGTCCTGGATGTTCTTTGGAGGGACTGATGTTGAAACTGAAACTCCAATACTTTGGCCACTTGATGTGAAGAGCTGACTCATTTGAAAAGACCCGGATGCCGGGAAAGATTGAGGGCAGGAGAAGGGGACGGCAGAGGATGAGATGGTTGGATGGCATCAGTGACACAAAGGACATGGGTCTGGGTGGACTTTGGGAGTTGGTGATGGACAGGGAGGGCTGGTGTGCTGCAGTTCATGGGGTCACAAAGAGTCAGACAGGACTGAACGACTGAACTGAATGGGACTTTGCCCCTCCTTTTATTAAGGATGGAGTCTATCTGCCCAGAGGCTGGCTCAGCCACAGGACTTGCTTTGGCCAATGTTTCCACGGGACATTAGTAAACGTGATGCAAGCAGAGGCTTGAGCCAAACCTCCATAATGTAGGCTGCCCCCTCTTATTGCCCTCATCCATACTGTAAGGGTCCTGAGCCTTCTCAAAGATGAAATCTAGACGGAGGCTCAGCAAGAGCCAGAGTTGTGAATCAGGCCATCCTGGATGCTCCTGTACCACCCAGACTAACTGCCAGATGCTGCAGCCCCAGGAGAGGCTCCAGAAAATTCCAGAGTGGAATGGTGACTGCAGAACAGGAACAAATCCAGTGTCTCTGTATTAAGCCACTCAGTTTTGGTGTGGTTTACTCCGCCACCACGGAAAACCGATACAGCCCAGCAGGGGCCTTACTACCAAATGCATTTTACACCTGAACAACAAAGATGCTCCAGGAGCTTGGGAGACATGCCCAAGATCGTGCACCCAGTCTGGGACTCTTAATGCATGACACCTGAGTCTGGGCGTCTGGTTGGGATCCGCCAGGAAGACCCCTTTCTTAGTTCTCAGTTGCCACTGAACCAGATAAAGCACCCAGAGATCGTCACTAACTGCTTTTATAGCTTTTACTAGTTGTTTTTTAAGTAATAGATCCCTCCCATTGCACACACACTCTCTTCTCCCAGTGTCCGTAGTGGGGGTGGGGCTGCACCTGCCAGGTGTTGATGGGCAACTTCACTCCGACACTGGTTTCCATGCAGACCCGCATGACTTGGGGTGGAGTTATTTTCCTCTCTCTTCCATGTCTTCCTTTTCCTTCTGGGGACCAGCCCTCTTACCCATGGCCCCACTAGCAGCTCTGGTGATGGGCAAGCTGAGTTCACCTTTGCTGGAGGGGACTGCAAACTCCAGCAGCAGCCCTTTTGGAGGTAGTACTTCACAAGTCTCTGGAGGTGCAGTAAGTAGCACAGAATGTCTGATTTCTCTTGCTTTAGCCACAAGAAACAGACATATTGTGATTTGCGAGTAGGAGCATGGAAAAGAATGGGTCCTGTAGCTCTGAGTGCGCCTGCGCGGAAGCCCCCGCCTCTGCCCGGCCTCGGCTCTCACAGTTCTCACCGCATCTCCAACTACTGTACAGTTGCCATTCAGGCTTTCTCACGCATCTGAACTTGGCAGAGAGCTCATGCTGGTCTTGCCTTCCTGGGGTCTCAAAGAGTGTCTTCCCTGTGGTCACCAGTTCTAAACAGCGTATCCATGAGGGCTCTCTAGCTGGTTCGCCCTGCCTGGACCCCAACCTGGTCTCCACCCTTCTCTCTGAGCGAGTCGTGGACACGCCTCCCTGCCTCCAAGGTCTCCTGCTGGGGCTCCGTCAGTGAGCCTTGGGATTGGCTACTGAGGGTCTTGCGGGAAGAAGGCAGGAGGTTGGTCAAGTGCATCCTTGAGTCTGACCCTTGCTCCCTTCCGACTTCTTTAGATGTTTAACCTGGTTCTTTCTGGGAAAAACTGCCGGGGCAGTGTCCATGCTGGCAGCAGCAGTGCCGGGTCTGTTCCCATCTGTCCTGGGGCCAGAGAGCCAGGGTCTGGGCAGGAGTGGTACCGGACGTGTCACTCACCAGGGGCCAGGCTCCAGCATGATGCTTACTTGCTCCAGAACCCTGATGGCCCAAGTTTCATGGAGGTTACTTAAAAAGACCACCACCATTGCCTGGTGGCCCAGGGGTTAGNTGCTTCTTGACCTGCATACAGATTTCTCAGGAGACAAGTCAGGTGGTCTGGTATTCCCATCTCTTTCAGAATTTTCCACAGTTTGTTGTGATCCACATAATCAAAGGCTTTGGCATGGTCAATAAAGCAGAAGTAGATGTTTTTACGGAACTCTCTTGCTTTTTACATGATCAAGAGGATGTTGGCAATTTGATCTCTGGTTCCTCAGACTTTTCTAAATTCAGCCTCAACATCTGGAAGTTCATGGTTCACTTACTGTTGAACCCTGGCTTGGAGGATTTTGAGCATTATTTTGCTAGTGTGTGAAATGAGTGCAATTGTGCAGTAGTTTAAACATTCTTTAAACATTGCCTTTCTTTGGGATTGGAATGAAAACTGACCTTTTCCAGTCCTGTGGCCACTGTTGAGTTTCTCGGATTTGCTGGTATATTGAGTGCAGCACTTTCACAGTGTCATCTTTTAGGATTTGAAATAGCTCAACTGGAATTACATCACCTCCACTAGCTTTGTTTGTAGTGATATTTCCTAAGGCCCACTTGACTTTGCATTCCAGGATGTCTGGCTCTATGTGAGTGATCACACCATCGTGATTATCTGGGTCGAGAAGATCTTTTCTGTATAGTTCTTCTGTGTATTTTTGCCACCTCTTTTTATTGCCTTCTGCTTCTGTTAGGTCCATACCATTTCTGTCCTTTATTGTGCCCATCTGTGCATGAGAAGTCCCTTGGTATCTCTAATTTTCTTGAAGAGATCTCTAGTCTTTCGCATTTTATTANTGTCCTTTATTGTGCCCATCTGTGCATGAGAAGTCCCTTGGTATCTCTAATTTTCTTGAAGAGATCTCTAGTCTTTCGCATTTTATTATTTTCCTCTATTTCTTTGCATTGATCACTGAGGAAGGCTTTCTTATCTCTCCTTGCTCTTCTTTGGAACTCTGCATTCAAATGGGTATTTCTTTCCTTTTCTCCTTTGCCTTTTGCTTCTCTTCTTTTCATAGCTATTTATAAGGCCTCCTCAGACAACCATTTTGCCTCTTTGCATTTGTTTTTCTTGGGGATGGTCTTGATCACTGCCCCCTGTACAATGTCACGCCTTTCTGTCCATAGTTCTTCAGGCACTCTATCAGATCTAATCCCTTGAATGTATTTGTCACTTCTACTGTATTAATAAGGGATTTGATTTAGGTCATACCTGAATGGTCTAGTGGTTTTCCCAGTTTCTTCAATTTCAGTCTGAATTTGGTAATAAGGAGTTCATGATCTGAGCCACAGTCAGCTCCAGGTCTTGGTTTTGCTGACTGTATAGTGCTTCTCCATTTTTGGCTGCAAAGAATATAATCAGTCTAATTTTGGTGTTGACCATATGGTGATGTCCATGTGTAGAGTCTTCTCTTGTGTTGTTGGAAGAGGGTGTTTGCTATGACGAGTGCAGTCTCTTGGCAAAACTCCATTAGCCTTTGCCCTGCTTCATTCTGTATTCCAAGGCCAAATTTGCCCATTACTCCAGGTATTTCTTGACTTCCTACTTTTGCATTCCAGGCCCTATAATGAAAAGGACATGTTTTTTGTGTATTAGTTCTAGAAGGTCTTGTAGGTCGTCATAAAACCATTCAACTTCAGCTTCTTCAGCATTACTAGTCAGGGCATAGACTTGGATTACTGTGATAATGAATGGTTTGCCTTGGAAATGAACAGATCATTCTGTCGTTTTTGAGAATGCATCCAAGTACTGCATTTTGGGCTCTCTTGTTGATTATGATGGCTACTCCATTTTTTCTAAGGGATTCTTGCCCACAGTAGTAGATATAATGGTCATCTGAGTTAAATTCATCCATTCCAGTCCATTTCAGTTCACTGATTCCTAAAATGTCAGTGTTCACTCTTGCAATCTCCTGTTTGACCACTTGCAATTTGCCTTGATTCATGGACCTAATACTCCAGGTTCCTATGCAATATTGCTCTTTACAGCATCGGACTTTACTTCCATCACCAGTTGCATCCACAACTGGGGGCTGTTTTTGCCTTGGCTCCATCTCTTCATTCTTTCTGGAGTTATTTCTCCACTGATTTCTAGTAGCATACTGGGCACCTACTGACTTGGGGAGTTCATCTTTCAGTGTCCTATCTTTCCGCCTTTTTATACTGTTCATGGGATTTTCAAGGTACGAATACTGAAGTAGTTTGCCATTCCCTTCTCCAGTGGACCATGTTTTGTCAGAACTCTCCACCACGACCTAACCATCTTGGGTGGCCCTATGCGGCATGTCTGACAGTTTCACTGAGTTAGACAAGGCTGTGGTCCATTTGATCAGATTGATTAGTTGTCTGTGCTTGTGGTTTTCAGTCTCTCTGCCCCCTGATGGAGAAGGAGAAGTGGCTTATGGAAGCTTCCTGATGGGAGAGACTGAGGGGGAAACTGGGTCTTGTTTTGATGGGTGGGGCCATGCTCAGTAAATCTTTAATCCAATTTTCTGTTGAAGGGTGGGGCTGTGTTCCCTCCTTGTTATTTGATCTGAGACCAAACTATGGTGGATGTAATGAAGATAATGGGGACCTCCTCCAAAAGGTCCCATGCACACACTGCTACACTCAGTGCCCCCAACCCGGCAGCAGGCCACCGCTGACCCATGCCTCCACAGGAGACACTCAAACACAGTTCCGTCTCAATCTCTGTGGAGGTCTCTGGGTCCTGGTGCACACAAGGACCGATTTCGCCACTCCTACCATCTTGCTGGGGCTTATCTTTGCCCTTGGACAGGGGGTATCTCCTCAGAGTTGCTCCAGGGCTGCAAAGTCACCGCTCCAGTGCCAAGCAGCTGCAGCTCATAGTGCTTACTTTACATACGCAAAAGTGTGAAATAACCCAGTTGTTATGGATTGAATGTTTGTGTTCCCCCTTCATATGCTGAAGCTCTAACCCTGGCATGGCTATGTTTGGAGATGGGACTTCTAAGGAAGTTCAGTTCAGTTCACTTGCTCAGTCATGTCCGACTCTTTGCGACCCCA
>SJYW01021983.1:0-16053 GCA_006410735.1 Raphicerus campestris | reverse complement strand
TTTTAATTTCATGGCTGCAGTCACCATCTGCAGTGATTTTGGAGCCCCCCCAAATAAAGTCAGCCACTGTTTCCACTGTTTCCCCATCTATTTGCCATGAAGTGATGGGACCGGATGCCATGATCTTAGTTTTTTGACTGTTGAGCTTTAAGTCAACTTTTTCACTCTCGTCTTTCACTTTCATCAAGAGGCTCATTAATTAGTCTTCACTTTCTGCCAGAAGGGTGGTGTCATCTGCATATATGATGTTATTGATATTTCTCCTGGCAATCTTGATTCCAGCTTGTGCTTCCTCCAGCCCAGTGTTTCTCATGATATACTCTGCATATAAGTTACAGTGGAAGTGAGAAATAGATTTAAGGGACTAGATCTGATAGACAGAGTGCATGATGAAACAGATGGTTACCACAGTTTAAAATATCATTTTGCTTGTCACCCATGAAAACTCTTGGATGAAAGAAAACATAATGAGACAATTTCTATGAGAAAGGCGAGTTCATTCTTGCCCTGTGATTCTCTTTAATATTGCGGCCCTTCTGCAGCCACCACATTCACCTAGGGCCACTGAATCACTCTCTCTGGACATCACTGTGCTTTGCAAATGCTTCTGAGATTTCCTCCAAGGGGAGTGTGAGGATTCGCTCTTGTTCTGTCTCCGTTATGTTTCACCCATGCTCTAGACTTCCTCATCGAGCTGGTACCCAACAGTGCACAGGGCTGTTAGGGGTGCTGTGGGAGGTCTCTACGATGAGTGAATCCCCTTCCTTGGACTTCATCCCACACTAACGCCCACATCTGCTTCTTTAGCTCAGACTGCTTCTGAACTCCAGACCCATATGTTCAACTGGATGCCAACTTTCCAAGTCTCAATAGGATTTGAGACTTTGCTTCTATGTCACTGCCAAACCCTTTTCCAGGGGTCTGTGTCTCCACATGGCACCACCATCTACCCACTATCAAGCAGGGTCATGCTTGACTCTTCTCTTTCTGCTATTGCCCCATCCAATCCATCAGTGAAGCCTGTAGGACCTCCTCAAAACAGATCCTGGTTCACCTCTAGCTATTTCCTGCCACCTCCACTGCTACCCCCAAGGCTCTGGGCTATCTGCTGCTCTTTCTGCTCTGTTTTCCTCTGCAGAGTGCACTCTCAAAAGAACAGCCAGTGTGAATACAAACATGTCACCACCCCTTCTTAAAGTCCTCCTGGGGCTGCACAACCTCCCTACTGTTAACTCTGAGGCTCAGGAGTGCTCCCTGGCCCCTGGCTGCCATTCTATCACCTTCCTTTCCAATCCCTCCAGCCTTCATCCCATCTGCTCCCATATTTTACCTTCCATAAATGAGCCAAGGCTTTGAGTGTGTCTCACGGCTCATTCCTCTTTGCCCTCAAGAACCCTGCCTTGGGCTCCCTCCCTTCTCCTCAGAGCGCTTACCGCATGGTCTTGTGCCATATTGATGGTCTGCCTTATCATCTTTCTTCCCCACCAGAACCTCATCGCCATGAGGGCAACAACTTCACCTGCGTGGTTCATAATGATGGGATTTCCAGCGCCTGGATGGGGTGTCTGTGGGAATGCAATTCAGGCTTGCCGTTCTGGCAGCTGTCTTATCTCCTACATTAACATGGAAGGAAGTGAAGCTCCAGCTGACCTGCAGGGCTGGGCTGACTCACGAGGCCTTCGAACACCTGCACATGTTAGAACTTCTCTGTCAGATTCACACCAATCCAACTCTCCTCCTGTGGAGACAGACTAAACATTACAACTCAGAGGCGGCCCCACTTTTCCTGACGTCTAGAGCTCAGCGTCCTGTGTGTGCAGTCACTGTGTGCAGAGACACAGACACGCCTCTGCCTTTGGACCCACATACTTGCTGAAGCATCATGCCATCTCATCCCATTCAGGGGCGTCCAAAAGGGGCAGGGGCGCCAGACGTTACTTTCCAAACCGAGAGACTCATGATCTCTGAGTCTTCTTAAGTGTGAACTCAGCAGGTTGAGAGACGAATACTTTGTTGAATTCTCAGACTAAATGAAGAACATGAGGCATCTTCTCTCCTCTCTCAGGGTGTCACTGGCTTTATGTCCTGAAGACCTGGCCCTCCTGTCGTCTCCTCCTATCATGGGGCCGGAGTGGGTCATGTCTTCCGGGGTTTTAAGGCCTGCAGAGAATGGCACGCCCTCTCCTGTCGGTTCTGTGGGAGGTGAAGCTTCACCACTCGATACAGAGGCTCCTCAAACAGGTAGGGCTGCCTGTGTGCCTTGTGGAGCTGGGAGCCCTCTGGACGTCTGCCCTGTGCTGGGCTCGGAGGGAATGGAGCTGGAGTATGGGCCTGGATCACATGAGCCCCCGGGGAGGGAGAAAAGTCACCCACCCTGAGGCCCTGAGACAGAGTTTATATTTCCTTCCAAACACAACTTGTATTATGTCTTGAACAAGCAGATTTTTTTTCACTAAAATTTGTTTGAGATCCGTATTTCCCTCTCCCATAAACCCAGTAAATAATACTGCTTATCAATGGCTGATTCACAGTGATCTGAACACTAAATTACTGGACAAGGGAACTGACGCACTTCCCGTGGCCATGTTGAGCAGCTTTCTCCCCACTGTTCCTCAGCGGAGCGCTGCCTGCCCCATGGAGAGTGACAGCAGGGCCGAGGGACGAAGCCGAGGCTGCCTCCCAGCTCCCCTGCTCCTCACCCAGCCGAGGTGGGGGGCTGGGTGGGACTCCTGGGCCTCAGCCAGATTCCCACCAGCATCCAGGCACAGAAAAGGCCTGAAGGATGATCAGTCTATGGCTTAAAGAGAGGTACAGAGAAGTCGATGGATGGTAGGCAGCGGGGCAGAGAGGAATGCACATTTCTTCCCTCCACTATTTTCCAGTCCTCATCTCCCTGTTCTCGGCAGAACCCTGATGTTCAGACTCTCCCTGCCCGGGACCATGGTCCTGAAGGCTGGGGCATTGGCCAGCCTCCAAAGGCCTCCTTCAGCAATGATGGGGTGCTGTCTGCAGCCCCTGAAAATCAAAAGACTGAGTCACGGAACACACACGCCATGTGCTTTGCTGGCTGCTTCCATGACANGACCCTACAGGGTATGTCATGCCTCCTGTTTCCAGGGAACTGTGAGTATAAGAACCTCTTCTTCTAGGACAGTCGTGTCCCTGTCTGTGTGTCTCATCATATCTCATTAAAACAAGTCCTGGGTATATTTTAAAGCAGGTAGACAAAAATCTTCCCAGCCCAGGGATTGAACTTGGGTCTCCTGCACTGCAGGTGGACTCTACCATCTGAGCCCCCAGGGAAGTCAACTTTTCTGAGAGATGGATATAAACATTTTAGGCTTTGTGGGCCATACAATTCTCAGTCACAACCACTCAACTTTGTCTTTGCAGCATGAAAGCAGCCATAGACAATGAATAAATAATGGGTTCCAATAAAACTTTACTGAGAAAACAGGCAGTGGCCAGATGTGGTTCATGAGTTATTATTGTTGATTTAGAATATGGAGGGCTTTATCTTCCATTTTAGGAGACTGTGGTTTCAGGAAGAATTCAATTAAAGGATATATATAGATCTAATTCAGAAACTACAATTTCTACTTGTTAAAAATATAGGGCATCCTTGGTGGTTTGGTGGTTAATAAGCCACCTTGCAATGCAGGAGATGCTGGGTTGATCTCTGGTTTGGGAAGACTCCACATGCTTCAGGCCAACTAAGCTTGTGTGCCATAACTAGTGAGCCCACAACTACTGAAACCCACATGCCCTAGGGCCTGTGCTCTGCAACAGGAGAAGCCACCACAATGAGAAGCCTGCTCGCCACAACTAGAGAAAGCCTACTCAGCAATGAAGACCCAGCACATCCAAAATTAAATAAATAAATAAAATACAATTTTGTTCACAAGGCTCAGTTAATGAAATTATGTTATGATAGACTTCTTTTTTTATTTTTTATTTTTTTACTGATAACAATAAGATAGTGGTGAGTATCCATATAAGGCCCTGATTCTGCTAATCTGTCTGAAAACAGAGAGAAGGGTCCTTCTAGCCCCTTCCCTGGGAGGATAAGATAATGGGTTAGATTGTTTGCTGCTCAGAAAGAGCAGGAACTGCCAAGCTGTCAGCTCTCTGGATTTCCACTGCATGAGAGATGCTGGGAGGCTGTCCAGTGTGGTGCTAAAGGAGCACGCAGTCACAGAAAGACCAAGCTAAATGATTAGGAGAGGTCAGATCTAAGGGCAGAATGAAGGAGAATTTAAGAATGGGATAACAAGACAGCCAAGTCAGTGACCACACCTCAACACCCTCTTCCTAACCCATCCAGGAGGCCCACAGGAGTAGATGGGTGGGAATGGGCTGGGTTCCATGGGTGAGGGCTGAGGGCAGGTGTTCTGGATTTTCCTCCCCACAGCTAGCCCTGTAGGGGTAACTGCCTGAGCCATCACCACCACAATGCAGGCCAGCCACTGCCATGGCCGAAGCCCCTGGAGGAGCATCAGGGAAAATCTCGTGGAATCGGGCACCAACCACAACAGGAACAGGTGGGCTGGCCCCAAGCCTTCTTTCTTTTCTCCCACACTCCCTGTGAGCTAACAGTTAAAACAGAAAGTGGAAGCTCCTGCAAATGAGTAATTTCTAGAACAGAGGAGCTGAGAGCAGTAAAGCCAACTGTGGCGAGGAGAGCCAGTGGAGAACATTTTGAGCCCATATTAAAGCATTCAGAGCTAGCCACTTTGAGTGCACTTCCCTCCATGCTCTCATTCACAGGAACACAAAACAGAGCCCATGCCTTTGTCCTCCCACCCCCTGCCCCGATACCACGAGCTAAGATGGCTGGCAACTGCAAGGTACTGTGTGCTCACAGGCAAAACTTAGGAAACAGCTCAGCAGTGAGACATGGTTACAGAAAGTTCACAGAGCACTTGGGCTGGAATGTATCAGGAGGACAAGGTTTTAAAATAAACTTAGTAGATATGTTAAAAGAGATAGAATATTACAATGTGAAATAATAAAAACAATGAGACAGCGCAAATTTGGAAGGAGAAATGCTGATTAACAGAACGGTTCACATGAAGAACAAATTAGGATGTTAGAAGAGCAAGTCAAGGGAATCTCTTAGAAGACATGAAAACTAGATGCAAGAAGACAATGGAGGAATGGAATGGTTTTAAAGGAAAATAATTTGGATCCAGATTGTTATTCTACCAAACGAAAATGTAAGTACATCATGTAAACATCTTTAGGTTCTGATGGCCTTAGGAGACTGATCAGGCAAAATTTGTTTTTAGAAAAGTCTTTGGAAAAGTATTCTTTTAGCAAAAGATAAAGGTGAGTAAATAAAGAAGGTGACTGTTGGCTAAACAAGCAATAAAAAGAACCTAAATATAATTGAGGGCACATGGAGGTAGGAAGGGAGATGATAAAAACAAGGTGAAATACAGCTGCTGAGAAGTCCTAAAACTTAAGAGAGAAAACCTAAATATAGGTGTTAATAGGATAGAGGTAGCTATAACACGAAGGAAAATATGTAACTTTCAAACTAGTTGAAAAATTTACTCTGCCAGAAAAGACAGAAAAGGAGAAAAACACATACAAAAAAAGCATGGCCAATAAAACATGCAACATAAAGAAGCACAGATGGAACAATAAAAATAAGTAGATTAAATTCACTGCCTAAAAGACAGACTCTTGGACTGAATAATAGAGTGATACTTGATGATAAAGTACTTATAAGAATTATATTTGATATACAAGGATAAAGAAAGGTTGAAAAAATGTCATTCCAGGCAAATATGAACCAAGAGAAAGGCAGGGAAGAGGTTTGATATCAACTAAAACAGATTTAAGGANCACTTGCCTTCACATTCCAAGATGTCTGGCTCTAGATGAGTGATCACATCATCATGATTATCTGGGTCACGAAGATCTTTTTTGTACAGTTCTTCCGTGTATTCTTGCCACCTCTTCTTAATATCTTCAGCTTCTGTTAGGTCCAGACCATTTCTGTCCTTTATCGAGCCCATCTTTGCATGAAATGTTCCCTTGATATCTCTAATTTTCTTGAAGAGATCTCTAGTCTTTCCCATTCTGTTCTTTTCCTCTATTTCTTCGCATTGATTGCTGAAGAAGGCTTTCTTATCTCTTCTTGCTATTCTTTGGAACTCTGCATTCAGATGCTTATATCATGAACCCACATTGTTCTCAGCAGAGGCAAGGTGCTGGGCAAGGTCATCCATATGTCTTCATGGCTTATCAATCAGTATCTATTGCCAACTGATGAGGACCTTGCAAACACTGTGACTCATAGTATAAATTGATGCTATTAAGCCACTCCAAATATTAATATTTGGAATCTGAGGGAAAAAGTTCTTTTGAACTAAAAGTGAATTATGTTAAAGATCACATAACAATAAACAGATGCTCTGAATTCTAACTCCTTCCAACCACCACCTCCATGAATGCACATACATAATCACAGAGACACACACAGACACTCACATGCACATACACTCACAAATGGATTCTTTAAACATTAATTCAGCAATTCTTCTTTTGGAAGTATAAATAAAATAAAACAGGAATTACCATGTTCAATGTTATGCCCCAGAGAAATACAGAGAGATTAAAAAAAAATACTTAGGGAATATACAGAATTTTCTGACCCTTGACAAAGCCAGCTCAAGCACTTATGATTTAGTATAGCAGAAGGAACTATATTAAATATCCTGTGATGAACCACAAAGGAAAAGAATGTAAAAAGAATGTATACATACATATAACTGAATCACTTTGCTGTATAGCAGAAATTAACACATTATGAATCAGCTGTATTTCAATAAAAATAAATTAAATAGTGAAATTAAAAAAAAACACACTAACAAAAAGCTATCTATGATTTAGGTTAGGGGATGTGTATTAAGTCTGTTTTCTTATTTTCTGTGTTCTGGAGACTCTGGCATCTGGAGCCTCTCTGAATGGGGAGAGAATTTCCCTATGGAATTATCCAATTCTTAGATACTTAGATTCTTAGGACTCACCCAGGACAAACCAATTTAGAGCCCATACTCTGGATCACCTCCTCTATCTGGCTCACACCAGCAGGCCATGTCACTGCCCTAATTACCCTTGGGCCAGGTGCCAGACAACAAGAGATGGCCCCTATGCCCGCCAAGAGCTGCTAAAATTACTCATGCCAGCCAATCCTAAGTCAGTTTACCCCACCTTGTCTTTCCCACTGAAACATAATACGGGCTGCTGCCCTTGTTTTCCTCCATCCCATCTGCCTTCTGACCAACCTGGTGCTTCATCGTGTGACCCTACAGGGTATGTCATGCCTCCTGTTTCCAGGGAACTGTGAGTATAAGAACCTCTTCTTCTAGGACAGTCGTGTCCCTGTCTGTGTGTCTCATCATATCTCATTAAAACAAGTCCTGGGTATATTTTAAAGCAGGTAGACAAAAATCTTCCCAGCCCAGGGATTGAACTTGGGTCTCCTGCACTGCAGGTGGACTCTACCATCTGAGCCCCCAGGGAAGCCAACTTTTCTGAGGGATGGATATAAACATTTTAGGCTTTGTGGGCCATACAATTCTCAGTCACAACCACTCAACTTTGTCTTTGCAGCATGAAAGCAGCCATAGACAATGAATAAATAATGGGTTCCAATAAAACTTTACTGAGAAAACAGGCAGTGGCCAGATGTGGTTCATGAGTTATTATTGTTGATTTAGAATATGGAGGGCTTTATCTTCCATTTTAGGAGACTGTGGTTTCAGGAAGAATTCAATTAAAGGATATATATAGATCTAATTCAGAAACTACAATTTCTACTTGTTAAAAATATAGGGCATCCTTGGTGGTTTGGTGGTTAATAAGCCACCTTGCAATGCAGGAGATGCTGGGTTGATCTCTGGTTTGGGAAGACTCCACATGCTTCAGGCCAACTAAGCTTGTGTGCCATAACTAGTGAGCCCACAACTACTGAAACCCACATGCCCTAGGGCCTGTGCTCTGCAACAGGAGAAGCCACCACAATGAGAAGCCTGCTCGCCACAACTAGAGAAAGCCTACTCAGCAATGAAGACCCAGCACATCCAAAATTAAATAAATAAATAAAATACAATTTTGTTCACAAGGCTCAGTTAATGAAATTATGTTATGATAGACTTCTTTTTTTATTTTTTATTTTTTTACTGATAACAATAAGATAGTGGTGAGTATCCATATAAGGCCCTGATTCTGCTAATCTGTCTGAAAACAGAGAGAAGGGTCCTTCTAGCCCCTTCCCTGGGAGGATAAGATAATGGGTTAGATTGTTTGCTGCTCAGAAAGAGCAGGAACTGCCAAGCTGTCAGCTCTCTGGATTTCCACTGCATGAGAGATGCTGGGAGGCTGTCCAGTGTGGTGCTAAAGGAGCACGCAGTCACAGAAAGACCAAGCTAAATGATTAGGAGAGGTCAGATCTAAGGGCAGAATGAAGGAGAATTTAAGAATGGGATAACAAGACAGCCAAGTCAGTGACCACACCTCAACACCCTCTTCCTAACCCATCCAGGAGGCCCACAGGAGTAGATGGGTGGGAATGGGCTGGGTTCCATGGGTGAGGGCTGAGGGCAGGTGTTCTGGATTTTCCTCCCCACAGCTAGCCCTGTAGGGGTAACTGCCTGAGCCATCACCACCACAATGCAGGCCAGCCACTGCCATGGCCGAAGCCCCTGGAGGAGCATCAGGGAAAATCTCGTGGAATCGGGCACCAACCACAACAGGAACAGGTGGGCTGGCCCCAAGCCTTCTTTCTTTTCTCCCACACTCCCTGTGAGCTAACAGTTAAAACAGAAAGTGGAAGCTCCTGCAAATGAGTAATTTCTAGAACAGAGGAGCTGAGAGCAGTAAAGCCAACTGTGGCGAGGAGAGCCAGTGGAGAACATTTTGAGCCCATATTAAAGCATTCAGAGCTAGCCACTTTGAGTGCACTTCCCTCCATGCTCTCATTCACAGGAACACAAAACAGAGCCCATGCCTTTGTCCTCCCACCCCCTGCCCCGATACCACGAGCTAAGATGGCTGGCAACTGCAAGGTACTGTGTGCTCACAGGCAAAACTTAGGAAACAGCTCAGCAGTGAGACATGGTTACAGAAAGTTCACAGAGCACTTGGGCTGGAATGTATCAGGAGGACAAGGTTTTAAAATAAACTTAGTAGATATGTTAAAAGAGATAGAATATTACAATGTGAAATAATAAAAACAATGAGACAGCGCAAATTTGGAAGGAGAAATGCTGATTAACAGAACGGTTCACATGAAGAACAAATTAGGATGTTAGAAGAGCAAGTCAAGGGAATCTCTTAGAAGACATGAAAACTAGATGCAAGAAGACAATGGAGGAATGGAATGGTTTTAAAGGAAAATAATTTGGATCCAGATTGTTATTCTACCAAACGAAAATGTAAGTACATCATGTAAACATCTTTAGGTTCTGATGGCCTTAGGAGACTGATCAGGCAAAATTTGTTTTTAGAAAAGTCTTTGGAAAAGTATTCTTTTAGCAAAAGATAAAGGTGAGTAAATAAAGAAGGTGACTGTTGGCTAAACAAGCAATAAAAAGAACCTAAATATAATTGAGGGCACATGGAGGTAGGAAGGGAGATGATAAAAACAAGGTGAAATACAGCTGCTGAGAAGTCCTAAAACTTAAGAGAGAAAACCTAAATATAGGTGTTAATAGGATAGAGGTAGCTATAACACGAAGGAAAATATGTAACTTTCAAACTAGTTGAAAAATTTACTCTGCCAGAAAAGACAGAAAAGGAGAAAAACACATACAAAAAAAGCATGGCCAATAAAACATGCAACATAAAGAAGCACAGATGGAACAATAAAAATAAGTAGATTAAATTCACTGCCTAAAAGACAGACTCTTGGACTGAATAATAGAGTGATACTTGATGATAAAGTACTTATAAGAATTATATTTGATATACAAGGATAAAGAAAGGTTGAAAAAATGTCATTCCAGGCAAATATGAACCAAGAGAAAGGCAGGGAAGAGGTTTGATATCAACTAAAACAGATTTAAGGATAAAAACAATTATATGGGACACAGAGACACTCTGCTGCTGCTAAGTCGCTTCAGTCGTGTCCGACTCTGTGCGACCCCATAGACGGCAGCCTACCAGGNCAGGAGACTGTGATTTCAGGAAGAATTCAATTAAAGGATATATATAGATCTAATTCAGAAACTACAATTTCTACTTGTTAAAAATATAGGGCATCCTTGGTGGTTTGGTGGTTAAGAAGCCACCTTGCAATGCAGGAGATGCTGGGTTGATCCCTGGTTTGGGAAGACTCCACATGCTTCAGGCCAACTAAGCTTGTGTGCCATAACTAGTGAGCCCACAACTACTGAAACCCACATGCCCTAGGGCCTGTGCTCTGCAACAGGAGAAGCCACCACAATGAGAAGCCTGCTCGCCACAACTAGAGAAAGCCTACTCAGCAATGAAGACCCAGCACATCCAAAATTAAATAAATAAATAAAATACAATTTTGTTCACAAGGCTCAGTTAATGAAATTATGTTATGATAGACTTTTTTTATTTTTTATTTTTTTACTGATAACAATAAGATAGTGGTGAGTATCCATATAAGGCCCTGATTCTGCTAATCTGTCTGAAAACAGAGAGAAGGGTCCTTCTAGCCCCTTCCCTGGGAGGATAAGATAATGGGTTAGATTGTTTGCTGCTCAGAAAGAGCAGGAACTGCCAAGCTGTCAGCTCTCTGGATTTCCACTGCATGAGAGATGCTGGGAGGCTGTCCAGTGTGGTGCTAAAGGAGCACGCAGTCACAGAAAGACCAAGCTAAATGATTAGGAGAGGTCAGATCTAAGGGCAGAATGAAGGAGAATTTAAGAATGGGATAACAAGACAGCCAAGTCAGTGACCACACCTCAACACCCTCTTCCTAACCCATCTAGGAGGCCCACAGGAGTAGATGGGTGGGAATGGGCTGGGTTCCATGGGTGAGGGCTGAGGGCAGGTGTTCTGGATTTTCCTCCCCACAGCTAGCCCTGTGGGGGTAACTGCCTGAGCCATCACCACCACAATGCAGGCCAGCCACTGCCATGGCCGAAGCCCCTGGAGGAGCATCAGGGAAAATCTCGTGGAATCGGGCACCAACCACAACAGGAACAGGTGGGCTGGCCCCAAGCCTTCTTTCTTTTCTCCCACACTCCCTGTGAGCTAACAGTTAAAACAGAAAGTGGAAGCTCCTGCAAATGAGTAATTTCTAGAACAGAGGAGCTGAGAGCAGTAAAGCCAACTGTGGCGAGGAGAGCCAGTGGAGAACATTTTGAGCCCATATTAAAGCATTCAGAGCTAGCCACTTTGAGTGCACTTCCCTCCATGCTCTCATTCACAGGAACACAAAACAGAGCCCATGCCTTTGTCCTCCCACCCCCTGCCCCGATACCACGAGCTAAGATGGCTGGCAACTGCAAGGTACTGTGTGCTCACAGGCAAAACTTAGGAAACAGCTCAGCAGTGAGACATGGTTACAGAAAGTTCACAGAGCACTTGGGCTGGAATGTATCAGGAGGACAAGGTTTTAAAATAAACTTAGTAGATATGTTAAAAGAGATAGAATATTACAATGTGAAATAATAAAAATAATGAGACAGCGCAAATTTGGAAGGAGAAATGCTGATTAACAGAACGGTTCACATGAAGAACAAATTAGGATGTTAGAAGAGCAAGTCAAGGGAATCTCTTAGAAGACATGAAAACTAGATGCAAGAAGACAATGGAGGAATGGAATGGTTTTAAAGGAAAATAATTTGGATCCAGATTGTTATTCTACCAAACGAAAATGTAAGTACATCATGTAAACATCTTTAGGTTCTGATGGCCTTAGGAGACTGATCAGGCAAAATTTGTTTTTAGAAAAGTCTTTGGAAAAGTATTCTTTTAGCAAAAGATAAAGGTGAGTAAATAAAGAAGGTGACTGTTGGCTAAACAAGCAATAAAAAGAACCTAAATATAATTGAGGGCACATGGAGGTAGGAAGGGAGATGATAAAAACAAGGTGAAATACAGCTGCTGAGAAGTCCTAAAACTTAAGAGAGAAAACCTAAATATAGGTGTTAATAGGATAGAGGTAGCTATAACACGAAGGAAAATATGTAACTTTCAAACTAGTTGAAAAATTTACTCTGCCAGAAAAGACAGAAAAGGAGAAAAACACATACAAAAAAAGCATGGCCAATAAAACATGCAACATAAAGAAGCACAGATGGAACAATAAAAATAAGTAGATTAAATTCACTGCCTAAAAGACAGACTCTTGGACTGAATAATAGAGTGATACTTGATGATAAAGTACTTATAAGAATTATATTTGATATACAAGGATAAAGAAAGGTTGAAAAAATGTCATTCCAGGCAAATATGAACCAAGAGAAAGGCAGGGAAGAGGTTTGATATCAACTAAAACAGATTTAAGGATAAAAACAATTATATGGGACACAGAGACACTCTGCTGCTGCTAAGTCGCTTCAGTCGTGTCCGACTCTGTGCGACCCCATAGACGGCAGCCTACCAGGCTTATCCGTCCCTGGGATTCTCCAGGCAAGAACACTGGAGTGGGTTGCTATTTCTTTCTCCAATGCATGAACGTGAAAAGTGAGAGTGAAGTCGCTCAGTCATGTCCAACTCTCAGCGACCCCATGGACTGCAGCCCACCAGGCTCCTTCGTCCATGGGATTCTCCAGGCAAGAGTACTGGAGTGGGGTGCCATTGCCTTCTCCAGAGACACTCTATATATTGTTAAAAAAACATATTAGAGCCAGATGACCTCACGATTATGAATGCATACGCACCCACAAATATAGCCCAAAATGTAGTGGAAAGAGAAGAAAAGCTAAGAGAAGAAACAGATAATGAGCATTAAACTTTCTAACTCAAATTTGGCTTTTCTGGACAACAGAGTAAATAAGCATAGGACAATAATCCAAGACAGAGTTTCCAATATAGACTGAATAATGAGGCTGAGCTAACAGAAACAGACAACAATGACTCACAGCATGGGAAGGTTGACCTAAGCCAAGAGGAGAATTAGGATACATTGTATAAATATTAAGAGGAGTATTAAATCGTTTCAGATCTTATGACTGTATATGTATAAAATCCAAGAGACTCTCTGAGAACAACTAGTACTAATAAGAGAATTTATGACATGACTAGATAAAAAATAAATTGCTTTTCTCTGTGCCTAAACTCTTAACAGAATGTGAATAAATAGAATGGTATATGTAATAATCTTGAGTGGAAAAACAGTATTACAATGTGCTAATTATCCCTGAAATAAAATAAAAACCCAATCCACTTCCAATCAGAAATCCAATTTTAAGATTAATATGGTATAATAAATATCCAAAAACAGTGAAAACATTTTGAAAAAGAATGGCAATAAAGGAACTGCCTTGCAGAGTAATACTATACGAAAGTATAAGAGTCAAGTATAGCAGGTTGTGTGGTCACACAGAGTCCAGAAACAGAGCCAAATGCATTTCTGCTAAGTTAATGTACAGCAAAGTTGGCATGTTAGCTCAGTGGGAAAGGGATGCTTTACTTAATAAATATGCTAGACTATCCAATTCTCAATCCAAAGAAGCAGAACTAGATTCTTAGTTATTATTTATAAAGATTTCAAATTGCTTGTAAGACCTTAGAACAAAATTTAAAAAACAAATACAAGAAAATATGTAACTTTGAATTTCAGGAGAATTTCTAAAGAAAGGGAGAGGTCACCCATTAGTCATGAATATATAGTAATATAAGCATTTTGTAAGGCAGAATTTTCTGTGACTAGTGATAAAGCAAATAATACTGTGGTATGTATATATATATATATATATATGTATATACATATGCATGCAAAATATATTTGTAGTTTAGTCTTCATTATAAAGAATGCTACAAATTGATAAGAAAAATGCAAACAAAACAATAGAAAAGCGGGCAAAGTACGTGAATAAGTATCTCACAGAAGAGGAAATACAACTGGCTAACAAGCAAATGACAAGATGAAACTATTTTTTACCCTTCAAAGTAGAAAAACAAAGTAGTAAAAGCATCATGAGAACACCCAGTCCTGGCAAGAATGACAGGAAACACCCAGTTGCACACAAGGTGAAATGTGTTTGAGAACCAAGTCCTGAAGTTATTAAACAAAAAACCACATGTGTTGGTACAGCAAATCCACCTTGGAAATGCCAACCTATAGAAATAAAAGCACTGGTATGTACAAATTATGGTATAACGTTTATTATAGCAGTGCCTGTAATCTCAAAAATCCACCACTAACAACAAAATCTAAGAAAAAACAAAATCACCATGAAGAGACATGGTTTAAAAAAATCGTATACTATGGTGTAAGACATGAAGGGAGTAGGATCGTGATTCATTGCTCAAGGAAACCAGCACTCTGGCAAGTGCAGCGCACGCATCTGACTCGGGTGCGTTTGCATTCTGAACAAGCAAAGGGAGAAGGGGCGGGAGGCAGAATAGGATGGGGCCACTGGTTAGCCTCTGGGAGGTTTGGGAGATGTGGAGAGAAAACTCTCACGTTTCCTTTATATATCTGTCACAGTGAAATTTTCCCAATTCATCCCACGAAACACGTGGATGATGAATATCAGTGTCAAACAGGTTTGGAGGCTATGCCGCTTGGGAAATAGTTTTGCAAGGGTGAGAGATGTCGGGTCTGGGAAAACCAGGACTCCAGGAGGAACGTGGGGTCCCAGAGAAGTGGACTCACTCTCCTCGCCCCTGAGGCAGGAGTGGAAGCAGTAAACGACAGGGTGAGGTGTGGTGCCTGAAGAGCCCCATCTGCCTGCAGCTGGGAAAGGCGATGGCCTCACCCTTCTGTGCACCCCTGCCCCAGCCCCCTTGTAAACCATGCTGGACCAGGAGGCTGGTCCTGCAGCAGGTACCTTGGGCGATGTCGTCCTGCCTGGGCAGGCAGGGCCGCTCGGCCGTGTGCCCGGGCGGGGGTGGCTCTCGCTCAGGCTGTTTGGGGCACCTGCCCTCGTTGAACACAGGTGGCAGGTTGGCTGTGTGCACCTGTCGGAGCTGCTCATAGTCACTCAGAGCGGCTGTGAGGTCCCAGTTTTTGCCTGGAGATGAGAAATGACAAGAGATTACAATGCTGATGCATGAATAATGGTCACATGTTAGGAAAGAACCATGCAGAGAAGGGTCTCTGTTAGCACCTGTTCACTCAAACTCCCCCCAAGTAGTTCTTGGTTTTTTTTTTAAGTTCGTTTCCTTTTTTGTTTTTTCACTCAATGGTTTTTAGTATAGTTACAGAGTTGTGCAACTATCCACACTGTACAGTCCCAGAACATTTTCACTACCCTTTTCAAACACACACACACACACACACACAAACACCTGAAGTATAGTCGATTTACAATGTTTCAGGTGTACAGCAAAGAGGTTTTGATACCTGCACATATATAGGTCTATTCTTCTTCAGACTCCTTTCCATTGTAGGTTATTACTAGATATTGAATATAGTTGCCTGTGCTATNAAACACCTGAAGTATAGTCGATTTACAATGTTTCAGGTGTACAGCAAAGAGGTTTTGATACCTGCACATATATAGGTCTATTCTTCTTCAGACTCCTTTCCATTGTAGGTTATTACTAGATATTGAATATAGTTGCCTGTGCTATACAGTAGGTCCTTGTAGTTTTAGTTCTCATTTTTCGAAGGAGTAAAATGGTCTGATGTGTACTCTCTAAAAACAGAATTTCTCACCCATGCCTGAGGTCCCTCCGAGGTACGTGACGTATCTACTATCCTGGCCTTAGATTTGTAGACCCTGCAGAACCTTCCATGCCTCTGAAAATCTAGTTGCAGAGCTTATTTTCTGAGGGAAGCAAAGCACAGAGGAAGAAAAAGTAAACAAAAAGAATTTCCACGTTTTCTTTGGGCTCTTGCTCAGTATTTTAGTGCTTCCTTGAAGCTTAGTTTGGAGAGGGTGGGAGCTGTCT
>SJYW01021977.1:1830-69845 GCA_006410735.1 Raphicerus campestris | reverse complement strand
AGGGAAATTCAGCCCGTCCCTCTTGGACCTCGAAAGGCTCCTTCACAACCTTGCTGTGACCCAAGAAGTTGACAGGTCCACACATCCCCACGTGAAAGGAACCCCCATGGTCTCGACAAGACTCAAGAGGAGCCCCGTTTTGCCCCGCTGAGCTCTAGATGAGGGGCTCTTTCCCTGCTCTGTCGGAAAAGGCTTCGCGGTGTTCCCCTCCCAACCCAAGAGGTTGTGCTCAAACTTGGAGAGTCGGGAGGAGTCTCACAGATTGGGCCACCATTCCACAAGACCCCCAAATGCCTCGCACACTCCAGGTGAACCTTACTGCCCTGCACTGCCTCAAATGTCACCCTGAGGCTCAAATCCGGCACACTGGCATGTGTGAGAGCCCTGGGGTACCTCGAGGGAAAGTCACAGATCCCTGTATCCGCTAGACAGGGACCCAGACACTGTTGCTGCAGTTCGGGAGGAAAGGGGCCGTGCACGTCTCCAGGCGATACAAGACCTGACTCCCATGTGAGACTGTGAGACTCCTCCCGACTCTCCAGGTGGGAGCACCTTCTCTTGACATGCGAGGGGAACACTGCAAAACCTTTCCCGATGGAGCAGGGTAAGTGCCCCTCATCTGGAGCTCAGCAAGGGAAAACGGGTCTCTTCTTGAATCTTGGTGGGACACTCGAGGTTCCTCCCCGTGTCGGGGATCCAGCAGAAACCCAAGACCTATGTCAGCATGGGCGAAGCAAGCTCAGGCTCCACCTTTAGCACCAGACCAGGACTGAGGACCCAGCGATGACTGGGGAAGAATCCCCTGAAGTGTCTCTCAAATTGCTCGGAGACTGTGCTCTCCTGTGGCCACAAGGGTGGGTATCTAGGGTCCCACCATAACTCGAGAGGACCCCACCGGCACTCGAGAAGAGCCAGAATCTTCTCCCCAGCAGGTGGAGTGAGGCCTTTGTCTGGGGGGAATCTCGGGGGAAATCACCCCTTTCCTCCTAGACCTGGAAAGGCTTCACACCCTTGCTGTGACCCAAGAAATTCCCCGCCCCATCCGTCCCCACTCGAGAGGAACCTCGAGTGTCCCACCAAGATTCAAGAAGAGACCCGTTTTCCCTTGCTGAGCTCCAGATGAGGGGCACTTACCCTGCTCCATCGGGAAAGGTTTTGCAGTGTTCCCCTCGCATGTCAAGAGAAGGTGCTCCCACCTGGAGAGTCGGGAGGAGTCTCACAGTCTCACATGGGAGTCAGGTCTTGTATCGCCTGGAGACGTGCACGGCCCCTTTCCTCCCGAACTGCAGCAACAGTGTCTGGGTCCCTGTCTAGCGGATACAGGGATCTGTGACTTTCCCTCGAGGTACCCCAGGGCTCTCACACATGCCAGTGTGCCGGATTTGAGCCTCAGGGTGACATTTGAGGCAGTGCAGGGCAGTAAGGTTCACCTGGAGTGTGCGAGGCATTTGGGGGTCTTGTGGAATGGTGGCCCAAACTGTGAGACTCCTCCCGACTCTCCAGGTGGGAGCACCTCCTCTTGACATGCGAGGGGAACACTGCAAAACCTTTCCCGATGGAGCAGGGTAAGTGCCCCTCATCTGGAGCTCAGCAAGGGAAAACGGGTCTCTTCTTGAATCTTGGTGGGACACTCGAGGTTCCTCCCCGTGTCGGGGATCCAGCAGAAACCCAAGACCTATGTCAGCATGGGCGAAGCAAGCTCAGGCTCCACCTTTAGCACCAGACCAGGACTGAGGACCCAGCGATGACTGGGGAAGAATCCCCTGAAGTGTCTCTCAAATTGCTCGGAGACTGTGCTCTCCTGTGGCCACAAGGGTGGGTATCTAGGGTCCCACCATAACTCGAGAGGACCCCACCGGCACTCGAGAAGAGCCAGAATCTTCTCCCCAGCAGGTGGAGTGAGGCCTTTGTCTGGGGGGAATCTCGGGGGAAATCACCCCTTTCCTCCTAGACCTGGAAAGGCTTCACACCCTTGCTGTGACCCAAGAAATTCCCCGCCCCATCCGTCCCCACTCGAGAGGAACCTCGAGTGTCCCACCAAGATTCAAGAAGAGACCCGTTTTCCCTTGCTGAGCTCCAGATGAGGGGCACTTACCCTGCTCCATCGGGAAAGGTTTTGCAGTGTTCCCCTCGCATGTCAAGAGGAGGTGCTCCCACCTGGAGAGTCGGGAGGAGTCTCACAGTCTCACATGGGAGTCAGGTCTTGTATCGCCTGGAGACGTGCACGGCCCCTTTCCTCCCGAACTGCAGCAACAGTGTCTGGGTCCCTGTCTAGCGGATACAGGGATCTGTGACTTTCCCTCGAGGTACCCCAGGGCTCTCACACATGCCAGTGTGCCGGATTTGAGCCTCAGGGTGACATTTGAGGCAGTGCAGGGCAGTAAGGTTCACCTGGAGTGTGCGAGGCATTTGGGGGTCTTGTGGAATGGTGGCCCAATCTGTGAGACTCCTCCCGACTCTCCAAGTTTGAGCACAACCTCTTGGGTTGGGAGGGGNACTGTGAGACTCCTCCCGACTCTCCAGGTGGGAGCACCTCCTCTTGACATGCGAGGGGAACACTGCAAAACCTTTCCCGATGGAGCAGGGTAAGTGCCCCTCATCTGGAGCTCAGCAAGGGAAAACGGGTCTCTTCTTGAATCTTGGTGGGACACTCGAGGTTCCTCCCCGTGTCGGGGATCCAGCAGAAACCCAAGACCTATGTCAGCATGGGCGAAGCAAGCTCAGGCTCCACCTTTAGCACCAGACCAGGACTGAGGACCCAGCGATGACTGGGGAAGAATCCCCTGAAGTGTCTCTCAAATTGCTCGGAGACTGTGCTCTCCTGTGGCCACAAGGGCGGGTATCTAGGGTCCCACCATAACTCGAGAGGACCCCACCGGCACTCGAGAAGAGCCAGAATCTTCTCCCCAGCAGGTGGAGTGAGGCCTTTGTCTGGGGGGAATCTCGGGGGAAATCACCCCTTTCCTCCTAGACCTGGAAAGGCTTCACACCCTTGCTGTGACCCAAGAAATTCCCCGCCCCATCCGTCCCCACTCGAGAGGAACCTCGAGTGTCCCACCAAGATTCAAGAAGAGACCCGTTTTCCCTTGCTGAGCTCCAGATGAGGGGCACTTACCCTGCTCCATCGGGAAAGGTTTTGCAGTGTTCCCCTCGCATGTCAAGAGGAGGTGCTCCCACCTGGAGAGTCGGGAGGAGTCTCACAGTTTAGGCCACCATTCCCCAAGACCCCCAAGTACCTCGTCCACTCTAGATGAACCTGACTGCATTGCACTGCCTCAACTGTCACCCAGAGGCTCGATTCCGGCACATTGGCACGTGTGATAGCCCTGGGGTACCTCGAGAGCAAGCCACTGATTCCTGAATCCGCTCGACAGGGACCTGGACACTGTTGCTGCAGTTGGGGAGGAAAGCGGCTGTGCACGTCTCCAGGCGAGACGAGGCCTGATTCCCTTATGGGGGCTCCAGAGTAACCTCAAAGCCTATGAAACCATGAGCGAGGAAATCTCAGGCTCCGACCTAAGCACCAGACGAGGACTGAGGACCCAGCGACGACGGGGGAGGAATCCCCAGAGACGCCTCACAACTCACACTGAGACTGGCCTCTCTTGACAATACACGGGCGGGTCCCTGGGGTCCTCGTCGTACCTCGAGAGGACCCCGCCGCAACTTGAGAAAAACCGGAAGCTTTTCCCCTTCAGACATGGTGTGGCGCTTATCCACGGCGGCGTATCCCTGTCTGCTCGAAAGGGTGCTGGACACTTCTGCTGCAGATGGGGAGGAAAGCAGCCATCTACGTCTCCAGGTGAGACGAGGAATGACTCCCCTGTGGGAGCTCCAGGGGTACCCCAAGACCTAGGTCAGCATGGGCGAGGCAAGCTCAGGCTGTGGCCTCAGCACCAGACGAGGCCTGGGGACCTGGCGACGACTGGGGAGGAATACCCTGTGGCAACTCTTACAGAGATTGGCCTCTCCTGAGGCCACAGACGTGGGTCCCTGTGGTCCCGGTCGTAACTTGAGAGGACCTTGCCGCAACTCCAGAAAAACCAGAAGCTTCTCCCTTGCAGGCTGAGTGAGGATCTTATCCACTGCGGCATCCCAGGGGAAATCACCCTCTTAGACCTCAAAATGCTCCTTGACACCATTGCTGTTGACCCAAGAATTTCCCAGCCAAACTCGAGACGTCCCAACACGAGAGGACCGCCGAGCGTCCCGCTGCGACTCAAGAGGAGCTCCATTTTCACATGCTCAACTCCAGATGACGGGCCTTTCCCTCCTCCATTGGGAAAGGGTCTCGGCTCTCCCCTAGCATCCCAAGAGGAGGCCCTCACACCAGGCGAGTCCACAGGAACCTCAGGTGTCTGGTCACATTTCCCCAATACCCCCAAATGCCTCGTCCACTCCAGATGAATCTGACTGCCCTGCAGTGCCTCGACTGCCTCCCCGAGACTCGACTGTCGACACACTGGCATGTGTGATTGCCCTGGGGTACCTCGAGGGCAAGCCACAGATCCCTTTGTCTGTTCGGCAGATTGCTGGACATGGCTGCTGTACCCTGGAATAAAGCAGCCCTGCACGTCTATGGGTGAGATGAGGTCTGACTCCCCCGAGGGGGCTCCAGGGGAACCCCAAGACTACGTAGGCACAGGAGAAGAATGCTCAGGCTCCAGCCTCAGCACCAGAATGGGTCTGAGGACTTGGCGCCACGGGGGAAGAATCCCCAGATGTGCCTGGCCCCTCGCACAGAGACTGGCCTCTCCTGAGGCTACAGGGGTGGCTCCCAGGGGCACTGTCGTAACGTGAGAGGAAACCTCCGCAACTCGAAAAAAACCAGACACTTACCTGCAGGCGGGGAGAGGCCATTGTCCGATGCGGCATCTCGGGGACTTCACCCCTTCCCTCTTGGACCACGAAAGGCCCCTTCACACCCTTGCTGTGACCCACGAAGTTCCCCACCCCACGTGTTCCCACTCGAGCGAAACCCCGAGGGTCCCGCCAAGACTCAAGAGGAGCCCTGTTTTCCCCTGCTGAGCTCAAGATGAGGGGCCCTTTCCCTGCTCCGATGGGAAAGGTTTCACGGTGTTCCCCTCGCATGTCAAGAGGAGGTGCTCCCACCTGGAGAGTCAGGAGGAGTCTCACTGCTTGGGCCACCATTCTCCAAGACGCCCAAATGTCTCGTCCACTCCAGATGAACCTGACTGCTCTGCACTGCCTCGACTGTCAACCCGAGGCACGACTCCGGCACACTTGCCCTTGTGATAGCCCGGGGGTACCTGGAGGACAAGCCACTGATCCGTGTGTCCGCTCGACAGGGACCTGGACACTCTTGCTGCATTTGGCGAGGAAAGCAGCTGTTCAGGACTCCAGGCGAGATGAGGCCTGACACCCCTGTGGGGGCTCCAGGGGAACTCCAAGACTTATGTCAGCATGGGCGAGGCAAGCACAGGCTCCGGCCTCAGCACCAGACGAGGACTGAGGACCCGGAGACGTCTGGGGACGTATCCCCAGAGGTGTCTATCAAATCGCATTGAGTCTGGGTTCTCCTGGGGCCACATCAGCGGGTCCCCGGGGTCTCTGTCGTAAGTCGAGAGGACCCGGCCGCAACTCGCGAAAAACCAGAAGCTTCTCCTCTGCAGGGAGGTGAGTGCCTTGTCTGCTGCAGCATCACGGGGGAAATCACCTCTTCCATCTTGGACCTCGAAAGGCTCCTTCACACCCTTACTGTGACCCAAGAAGTTCCCGCCCCGCCCGTCCCCACAAGAGAGGACTGCTGAGGGTCCCGCCACAACTTAAGAGGAGCTCCATTTTCCCCTGCTAAGCTCCAGATGAGGGGCCCTTTCCCTGCTACATCAGGAAAGGGTTCCCGGCTCTCCCCTTGCATCCCAAGAGGAGGCCCTCACATCAAGTGAGTCTACAGGAGCCTCAGGCCTCTTGTCACATTTCTCCAAGAACCCCGAATGCCTCTTCCACTCCAGATGAACCTGACTGCCCTGCACTGCCTCGATTTCCTCCTGGAGGCTCGACTGCAGACACTCTGGCATGTGTGATAGTCCTGGGGTACCTCCAGTGCAAGACACAGATCCCTTTGTCCGCTTGAAGTAGATCCGGACAAGGCTGCTGCACCCTGGAGAAAAGCAGCCCTGCACGTCTATGGGCGAGACGAGGCCTGACTCCCCTGAGGGGGCTCCAGGGGAAGCCCAAGAGCTACGTCAGCATGGCGAGGAAAGCTCAGGCTCTGGCCTCAGCACTAGTCGAGGGCTGAGAACCCAGCAACGACTGTGGAGGAATCCCCAGAGTAGCCTCGCAACATGAACAGAGACTGGCCTCTCCACAGGGCACAGAGGCGAGTCCCTGGGGTCTCAGTTACAACTGGAGATGACCCCAGGGCAACTCAAGAAAAAACAGAAGCTTCTCCCCTGCAGGCGGTGTGAGGCCCTTGTCCACGGCGGTGTCACGGCATAATTCAGCCCGTCCTTCTTGGACCTGGAAAGGCTCCTTCACACCCTTGCTGAGATCCAAGAAGTTCCCAGGCCCACACGTCCCCACTCGAGAGGAACCCCAAGGGTCCCGCCAAGAATCAAGAGGAGTCCCATTGTCCCCTGCTGAGCTCCAGATGAGGGGCCCTTTCCCTGCACCGTCGGGAAAGGTTTCACGGTGATCCCCTTGCATCCCAAGAGGAGGTGCTCACACATGGAGACTCGGGAGGAGTCTCAAAGGTTGTGCCACCATTACCCCAAATCCCCAAATGCCTCATCCGCTTCAGATGAACCTGACTGCCCTGCACTGCCTCGACTGCAACCCCGAGGCTCGACTCTGGCACACTGGCACAGGTGACAGCCCTGGGGTACCTTGAGGGAAAGCCAGAGATCCCTGTATCCACTCGACAGGGACCCGGACACTGTTACTGCAGTTGGGGAGGAAAGCGGCCTTGCACGTCTCCAGTCGAGACGAGGCCTGACTCCCGTGTGAGGATTCCAGGGGAAGCCCCAGACTAATGTCAACATGGGCGAGGCAATCTCAGGCTCCAGCTTCAGCACTAGAAGAGGACTGAGGACTTGGCGCCACTGGAGAGGAATCCCCCAGATGTGCCTTGCCCCTTGCAGGGAGACTGACCTAACCTGGTGCCACAGGGGCGGATCCCTGTGGTCCCTGTTATAACTCGAGAGGACCCCACAACAACTCACGAAAAACCAGAAGATTCACACTTGCAGGCGGAGTGAGGCCCTTGTCTGCTGCGGTGTCCTGGAGGAAAACACCCGTTCACTCTTGGACCTCGAAATGCTCCTTCACACCCTTGCTGTGACCCAAGAAGTTCCCGCCCCACCCGTTCCCACTCGAAAGGAACCCCGAGGGTCCTGCCATGACTCAGGAGGAGCTCCATTTTCCCCTGCTCAGTCCTGATGAGGAGCCCTTACCCTGCTCCATCGGAAATGGGTTCCCGGCTCTCCCCTTGCATCCCAAGAGGAGGCCCTCAAACCAGACATGTCCAGAAGAGCCTCAGGCATTGGGTCACATTTCCCCAATACCCCCAGAAGCCTGGTCCACTTCAGATGAACCTGAGTGTCCTGCACTGCCTCGACTGTCACCCAGAGGCTCGACTCTGTCACACTGGCACGTGTGATAGCCCTGGGGTACCTTGAGGGCAAGCCAATGATCCCTGTATCCGCTCGACAGGGACCCTGACACTGTTGCTGCAGTTGGGGAGGAAAGAGGCTGTGCACATCTCCAGGTGAGACGAGGCCTGACTTCTCTATGGGGGCTCCAGGGGAATCTCAAGACCTATGTCACCATGGGCGAGGCAAGCATAGGCTCCGGCCTCAGCACCAGACGAGGACTGAGGACCAGGCGATGACTGGAGAAGAATCCCAAGAGGTGACTTGCAAGTCACACTGAGAATGGCCTCTCCTGAGGATAGGGGAGCGGGTCCTTGGAATCCCCGTCGTAACTCAAGAGGACCTGGCCGCCACTCGAGAAATACTGGAAGCTACTCCCCTGCAGGGAGGGTGAATCCCTTGTCCACGGCAGCATCTCAAGTGAAATCACCCCTTCCCTCTTGGACCTTGAAAGGCTCCTCATACCCTTGTTGTGACCTAGGAAGTTCCCTGCCCCAACCATCGCCACTCAAGAGGAACCCCAAGGGTCTGTCCCNAGATCCAAGAAGTTCCCAGGCCCACACGTCCCCACTCGAGAGGAACCCCAAGGGTCCCGCCAAGAATCAAGAGGAGTCCCATTGTCCCCTGCTGAGCTCCAGATGAGGGGCCCTTTCCCTGCACCGTCGGGAAAGGTTTCACGGTGATCCCCTTGCATCCCAAGAGGAGGTGCTCACACATGGAGACTCGGGAGGAGTCTCAAAGGTTGTGCCACCATTACCCCAAATCCCCAAATGCCTCATCCGCTTCAGATGAACCTGAATGCCCTGCACTGCCTCGACTGCAACCCCGAGGCTCGACTCTGGCACACTGGCACAGGTGACAGCCCTGGGGTACCTTGAGGGAAAGCCAGAGATCCCTGTATCCACTCGACAGGGACCCGGACACTGTTACTGCAGTTGGGGAGGAAAGCGGCCTTGCACGTCTCCAGTCGAGACGAGGCCTGACTCCCGTGTGAGGATTCCAGGGGAAGCCCCAGACTAATGTCAACATGGGCGAGGCAATCTCAGGCTCCAGCTTCAGCACTAGAAGAGGACTGAGGACTTGGCGCCACTGGAGAGGAATCCCCCAGATGTGCCTTGCCCCTTGCAGGGAGACTGACCTAACCTGGTGCCACAGGGGCGGATCCCTGTGGTCCCTGTTATAACTCGAGAGGACCCCACAACAACTCACGAAAAACCAGAAGATTCACACTTGCAGGCGGAGTGAGGCCCTTGTCTGCTGCGGTGTCCTGGAGGAAAACACCCGTTCACTCTTGGACCTCGAAATGCTCCTTCACACCCTTGCTGTGACCCAAGAAGTTCCCGCCCCACCCGTTCCCACTCGAAAGGAACCCCGAGGGTCCTGCCATGACTCAGGAGGAGCTCCATTTTCCCCTGCTCAGTCCTGATGAGGAGCCCTTACCCTGCTCCATCGGAAATGGGTTCCCGGCTCTCCCCTTGCATCCCAAGAGGAGGCCCTCAAACCAGACATGTCCAGAAGAGCCTCAGGCATTGGGTCACATTTCCCCAATACCCCCAGAAGCCTGGTCCACTTCAGATGAACCTGAGTGTCCTGCACTGCCTCGACTGTCACCCAGAGGCTCGACTCTGTCACACTGGCACGTGTGATAGCCCTGGGGTACCTTGAGGGCAAGCCAATGATCCCTGTATCCGCTCGACAGGGACCCTGACACTGTTGCTGCAGTTGGGGAGGAAAGAGGCTGTGCACATCTCCAGGTGAGACGAGGCCTGACTTCTCTATGGGGGCTCCAGGGGAATCTCAAGACCTATGTCACCATGGGCGAGGCAAGCATAGGCTCCGGCCTCAGCACCAGACGAGGACTGAGGACCAGGCGATGACTGGAGAAGAATCCCAAGAGGTGACTTGCAAGTCACACTGAGAATGGCCTCTCCTGAGGATAGGGGAGCGGGTCCTTGGAATCCCCGTCGTAACTCAAGAGGACCTGGCCGCCACTCGAGAAATACTGGAAGCTACTCCCCTGCAGGGAGGGTGAATCCCTTGTCCACGGCAGCATCTCAAGTGAAATCACCCCTTCCCTCTTGGACCTTGAAAGGCTCCTCATACCCTTGTTGTGACCTAGGAAGTTCCCTGCCCCAACCATCGCCACTCAAGAGGAACCCCAAGGGTCTGTCCCGACTCAAGAGGAACCCTGTTTTCCCCTGCTGAGCTCCAGATGAGGGGCCCTTCCCTGATTCATCAGAAAGTTTTTGCGGTGTTCCTCTCTCATCCCAAGGGGTGGCCTCGCATCAGGAGAGTTGGGAGCAGTCTCAGGTGTCTGACCACCACTCCCCAAGGTCCCCATTACATATGAACCTGACTGCCCTGCACTGTTTCAACTGTTACCCCGAAGCTCGACTCCTGACACACTGGCACGTGAGGCAGCCCTGGGATACCTCCATGGCAAGCCACAGATCGCTGTGTCCCCTTGACGGGGAGCCGGTCTCTGCTGCTGCAATTGTGGAAGAAAGAGGTCGTGCAAGTCTCGAGGCGAGACGAGGCTTGACTCCCCTATTGGGGCTACAGAGTATCCTCAAGATATATGAAAGCATGAGCGAGGAAATTTCAGGCTCCGACCTCAGCACCAGACTAGGACTGAGTACCTAGCGACGACTGGGGAGGAATCCCCAGAGGTGCTTGGCAACTGGCACTGAGAATGGCCTCTCCTGAGAATACAGGGGCGGGTCCCTGGGGTCCCAGGCATCACTCGAGAGGACCCCAACAAAACTCGAAAAAAACTGGAAGTGTCTCCACTGCACACATGTTGTGGCCCTTGTCCGCATCGGCATCTCAGGGGAATTCACCCGGTGCCTCGTGGTCTTCGAAAGGATCCTTCACAGCCTTGCTGTGACTCAAGAAATTCCCCGCCCCACCCGTCCCCACTCGAGAGGAACCTCGAAGGTCCCGCCAAGACTCAAGAGGAGCCCTGTTTTCCCCTGCTGAGCTCCAGGTGAGGGGCCTTTTCCCTGCTCCATCGGGAATGGATTCGCGGTGTACCCCTCGCATCCCAAGAGGAGGTGCTCACACCTGGAGAGTCGGGAGGAGTCTCACAGATTGGGCCACCATACTGCAAGACCCCCAAATGCCTCGTCCACTCTAGATGAACCTTACTGCCCTGCACTGTCTCGACTGTAACCCCGAGGCTCGACCCCAGCACACTTGCATGTGTGACAGCCCTGGTGTACCTTGAGGGGAAGCAATAGATCCCTGTATACACTCGAAAGGGACCCTGACACTGTTGCTGCAGTTGGGGAAGAAAGAGGCCCTGCAATCTCCAGGGGAGATGAGGCCTGAAACCCCTATGGGGGCTCCAGGAAACCCCAAGACCTATGTCAGCATGGGCGAGGCCAGCACAGGCTCCAGCCTCAGCAACAGACGAGGGCTGAGTAAAAGGCAAGATCTCAGGAGGAGTCCCCACAGGTGCTTGCATGGAGATTGGCCTCTCCAGAGGCCACAGCAGAGGGTCCCTGGGGTCACCGACGTAACTTGAGAGGTCCCCACTGCAACTCGAGAAAAACCAGAAGCTTCTCCCCTGCAGGAAGAGTGAGTCCCTTGTCCGCTGCAGTATCTCAGGGGAAATCACCCCTTCCCTCTTGGACCTCGAAAGTCTCCTTCATACCCTTGTTGATAACAAGGAAGTTCCCCACCCCATTCGTCCCCACTCGTGAAGAACCCCGAGGGTCCCGCCGTGACTCAAGAGGAGCCCCTTTTTTTCCTGCTAAACTCCAGATGAGGTGCCCTTTCCCTGCTCCATCCTGAAAGGTTTTCAGGCACTCTCCTCTCATCCGAAGAGGAGGCCTCACATCAGGAGAGTCGGGAGGAGCCTCAGGTGTCCGACCACCACTCCCCAAGAGCCCCAAATGCCTCGTCCACTGCAGATGAACCTGACTGCCCTGCAATGTCTTGATTGTCACCCCGAGGCTCGACTACTGACATACTGGCACGTGTGATAGCCCTGGGGTACCTCGAGTGCCAGCCACAGATCACTTTGTCCATTTGACAGAGAGCTGGACATGGCTACTGCACCCTGGAGTAAAGCAGCCCTGTATGTCTTTGAACGAAACGAGGCCTGACTACCATGAGGGGGCTCCAGAGGATCCCCACGACCTATGTAGGCACGGATGAGGAAATCTCAGGCTCCTGACTCAGCACTAGAATGGAACTGAGAATATGGCGCCACTGGGGAAGAATCCTCAGATGTGCCTCGCCCCTGGCACTGAGACTGGCTTCTCCTGGGGCAAGAGGGGTGGGTCCCTTGGGCCCAGTCATAACTTGAGAGGACACCTCCACAACTCTAAAAAAAACAGACACTTACCTGCAGGCGCATAGAGGCCTTTGTCGATGTGGCATCTCAGGGGAATTTACCCCTGCATTCTTGGACCTTGAAAGGTCGCTTCACACCCTTGGGTGAACCAAGAAGTTCCCCGACCCACCCGTCCCCACTCGACAGGAGTCCCTAGCGTTCTGCCAAGACTCAAGAGGAGCCCCATTTTCCCCTGCTGGGCTCCAAATGAGGGGCCCTTTATCTGCTCCATCGGGAAAGGTTTTTCGGCACTCTCCTCGCATCCCAAGAGGTGGCCTCGCATTAGGAGAGTCGGGAGGAGCCTCAGGTGCTCGACCACCACCCCCCAAGATCCCCAAATGCCTCTCCACTCTAGATGAACATGAATGCCCTGCACTGTCTCGACTGTCACCCCGAGGCTCGACTCCCAACACACCGGCACGTCAGACAGCCCTGGAGTACCTCTATAGCAAGCCACAGATCACTGTGTCCGCTTTATGGGGAGACGGACATTGCAGCTGCAGGTGGGGAAGAAAGAGGCCCTGCAAGTCTCCAGGTGAGAAGAGGCGTGACTCCCCTGTGGGGGCTCCAGAGTAACCTCAAGACCTATGAAAGCATGAGCGAGGAAATCTCAGGCTCTGACCTCAGCACCAGACGAGGATTGAGGACCCAGCGATGACAGGGGAAGAATCCCCAGAGGCGCCTCCCAACTTGCACTGAGAATGGCCTCTTCTGAGGATACAGGGGCGGGTTCTTGGGGTCCCCATCGTATCTCGAGAGGACCCCACCGCAACTTGAGAAAAACCAGAAGCATCTCCTCTGCAGGCGTGGTGTGGCCCTTGTCCCCAAGGGCATCTCAGGGGAATTCAACTCATCCCTCGGGGACCTTGACAGGCCCCTTCACACCCTTGCTGTGACCCAAGAAGTTCCCCGCCCCACACATCCCCACTCGAGAGGAACCACAAAGGTCCCGCCAAGACTCAAGAGGAGACCCGTTTTCTCCTGCTGAGCTCCGGACGAGGGGCCTTTTCCCTGTTCCATCGGGAAAGGTTTCTCGGTGTTTCCCTCCCATCCCAAGAGGAGGTGCTGGCACCTGGAAAGCTGGGAGGAGTCTCCCAGATTGGGCCACCATGCTGCAAGACCCCCAAATGCCTCGTCCACTTCAGATGAACCTGACTGCCCTGCACTGCCTCGACTGTAACCCCGAGGCTCGACTCCAGCACACTGGCACGTGTGACAGCCTTCGGGTACCTGGAGCACAAGCCGTAAGTCCCTGTATACGCTCGAAAGGGACCCGGACACTGTTACTGCAGTTGGGAAGGAAAGAGGCCGTACAGGTCTCCAGTCAAGGGGAGGCCTGACTCCTCTCTGCAGGCTGCAGGGGAAGCCGAATACAAATGTCAGAAGGGCTAGGCAATCTCCAGCTGCAGCCTCAGCACCAGAAGGGGACTGAGGACTTGGCGGCACCTGGGAGTAATCCCCAGAAATGCCTCGACATTTGCACGGAGACTGGCCTATCCTGGAGCCACAGGGGTGAATCCCTGTGGTCCCCATCATAACTCGAGGGGACCCCACCACAACTCAAGGAAAACCAGAAGCTTCACCCTTGCCGGCGGAGTAAGGCCCTTGTCCCCTGAGGCGTCCCGGGGGAAATCACCCGTTCCCTCTTGGACCTCAAAATGCTTTTTCACACCCTTGATATGACCTAAGAAGTTTCCCCGCCCTCACGTCCCCACTCGAGAGGACCACAGAGGTTCCCTCCGTGACTCAAGAGGAGCTCCATTTTCCCATGCTCAGCTCCAGATGAGGTGCCCTTTCCCTGCTCCATCTGGAAAGGGTTCCCTGCTCTCCACTAGCATCCCAAGAGGAGGCACTCTTACCAGGCAAGTCCAGAGAAGCCTCAGGCGTCGAGTCACATTTCCACAAGACCCCCAAATGCCTAGTTCACTCCATATGAATCTGACTGTTCTGCACTGCCTCGACAGTCATCCCGAGGCTCGACTCCAGCACACTGGCGTGTGTGATAGCCCTGGGGTACCCCGAGGTCAAGCCACTGATCCCTGTATCCGCTCGACAGTGACCCGGACACTGTTGCTGCAGTTGGGGAGGAAAGCGACTGTGCACGTCTGCAGGCAAGGCGAGGACTGACTCCCCTGTGGGAGCTCCAGGGGAACCTCAAGATCTCTGTCAGCATGGGTGAGGCAAGCACAGGCTCCGACCTCAGCACCAGACGAGGACTGAGGACTTGGAGATGTCTCCGGAGGAATCCCACAGTTGCCTAGCAACTCACATGGAGACTCGCCTATCATGAATCCACAGCAGCGGGTCCCTGGGGTCCCTGTCATAACTCGAGAGGACTCCGCTGCAATTCGAGAAAAACCAGAAGCTTCTCCCCTGCAGGGAGGGTGAGTCCCTTGTCCACTGCAACATCTAGGGGGAAATCACCTCTTCCCTGTTGGACCTCGAAAGGCTTTTTCATACCCTTGTTGTGACCTAAGAAGTTCCCCGCTCCAACCGTCCCCACTCGAGAGGAACCCCGAGGGTCCCGCCGTGACTCAGAAGGAGCCCCGTTTTCCCCTGCTGAGCTCCAGATGAGGGGCCCTTTCCCTTCTCCATCGGGAAAGGTTTTCCGGCACTTCCCTCGCATTCCAAGAGTTGGCCTAGCATCAGGAGAGTCGAGAGGAGCCTGAGGTTTCCGACCTCCACTCCCCAGGATCCCCAAATGCCTAGTCCTTGCCAGATGAACATGAATGCCCTGTACATTCTCAACTATCACCCCGAGGTTCGACTCCCAACAAACTGGCACGTGAGACAGCCCTTGAGTACCTCGATGGCAATCCACAGATCCCTGTGTCTGCTTTATGGGGAGCTGGACAGTGCCGCTGCAGTTGGGGAAGAAAGAGGCCGTGCAAGTCTCCAGGCGAGAAAAGGCCTGACAACCCTGTAGGGCCTCCACAGTAACCTCAAGACCTATGAAAGCATGAGTGAGGAAATCTCAGACTCCGATCTCAGCACCAAATGAGGACTGAGGAACCGGCGATGACTGGGGAGGAATCCCCAGTGGCGCCTCACAACTCTCACTGAGAATGGCTTCACCTGAGGATACAGGGGCGGGTCCCTGTGAGAGGGTAACAGGCAGGAAGGCCAGGGGTTTCCAAACGGAGGAAATAGCCTGCAAGTGTCAGACATTTTATCTCTCTTAAGCGGCAGGAGGAAACAAACTAGGGATACTTTCTCCTTCTCTATACAGATTTAAAAAGAGGTTTCTCTTAAAATTCTGTGTGGCCATAATGACACCTGGTTTCACTTGAAGTTAACCATTGCCTTTTTCTTATGGAAATGTTTATCTTAAGCTATGCTAATGTACTATGCATTTACCCCAAACTCTGTCTTCCAGTCGGTTCGCCTTTTGGGCTCAGAACCTACTTGATAAACCAATATGTTATACTCTGATATTGTTCCTCTAATCTATGTAAATGAAACTATTTGTATGGTGATCTGCCCTTCTTTAAGATTCAAGTTAATCATTTTATGGCCCAAGATAATCCATTTAGAGCCAAAATTATCCCAAAACACATCTTATGGGTGACGGGCCTGGTGCCATTCTAAGTTTTGAGACATTCCTTTCTTTCATTAAGAGATGGCTGGTGACTATATAACATCCAGCTAAAAACTAGCAGGGGGGTACTCTTTCTACCCCCTTCTGATGCCTATGTCAGAAGCTTTCTCTATCTCCTTTATACTTTAATAAAACTTTATTACACAAAAGCTCTGAGTGATCAAGCCTCGTCTCTGGCCCTGGATTGAATTCTTCTCCTCCGGGGGCCAAGAATCCTGGCGTCGTCATTCAACAACAACCTTTCACTTGGCCCCTGTCTTAACTGGAGAGGACCCCGCCACAACTCAAAATAAAATGGAAGCTTCTCCCATGCAGGCGTGGTGTGGCCCTTATCCGCAATGGCATCTCAGGGGAATTCACCCCGTCCCTCGTGCATCTCAAAAGGCTCCTTCATACCCTTGCTTTGACCCAGGAAGTTCCCCGCCCAACCCGTTGCCACTCGAGAGTAACCCCAAGGGTCCCGCCAAGACTCAAGAGGAGCCCCGTTTTCCCATGCTCAGCTCCAGATGAGGGGCCCTTTCCCTGCTCCATCGGGAAAGGGTTCCTGGCTCTCCCCTCACATTCCAAGAGGACGCACTCACACCAGGAGAGTGTAGAGAAGCCTCAGGCATCGGGTCACATTTCTGCAAGACCCATAAGTGCCTAGTCCACTCCAAATGATTCTGACTGTCCTGCACTGCCTCGACTGTCACACCGAGGCTCGACTCCGGCACACTGGCACGTGTGATAGCCCTGGGGTACCTCAACGTCAAGCCGCTGTCCCTGTATCCTCTCGACAAGGACCTGGACACTGTTGCTGCATTTGGGGAGGAAAGCAGTTGTGCACGTCCCCAGGTGAGACGAGGTCTGCCTCCACTATGGGGGCTCCAGGGGAACCCCAAGACCTATGTCAGCATGGGCGAGGCAAGCACAGGCTCCGGCCTCAGCACCAGACGAGGACTGAGAACCTGGCGACGTCTCGGAAGGAATCCCCACAGGTGCCTCGAAACTCGCATGGAGAGTGGCCTCTCCAGAGGCCACAGGGATGGGTCCCTGGGGTCACTGTCGTAACTCGAGAGGACCCCGCCACAACTCGAGAAAAACCAGAAGTTTCTCCCCTCCAGGGAGGGTCAATCCCTTGTCCACTGCAGCATCTCGGGGGAAATCATCCATTCCCTTTCGGACTTCGAAAGGCTCCTTCATACCCTTGTTGTGACCTAGGAAGTTCCCCGCCCCACCCGTCGCCACTGGAGACAAACCCCGAGGGTCACGACGTGACTCAAGAGGAGCCCTGTTTTCCCCTACTGAGCTCCAGATGAGGGGCCCTTTCCCTGCTCCGTCAGGAAAGATTTTGCAGTGTTCCCCTTGCATCCCAAGATGGGGAGCTCACACCTGGATAGTCGGGAGGAGTCTCACAGTTTGGGCCACCATTCCTCAAGACCCCAAAGTGCCTCGTCCACTCCAGATGAACCTGGCTGCCCTGCACTGCCTCGACTGTAATCCCGAGGCTTGATTCTGGCACACTGGCATGTGTGACAGCCCTGGGGTACTTCGAGGGCAAGCCACGGATCCCTGTGTCAGCTCAAATGGGTGCGGGACACTTCTGATGCAGATGGGCAGGAAAGCGGCCATGCAGGTCTCCAGTCGAGACAAGGCCTGACTCCCCTGTGGTAGCTCCAGGGCAAAGCCAAGATCTAGGACAGCATGGGCGAGACAAGCTCAGGCTGAGGCCTCAGTATTAGAGGAGGCCTGGAGACCGGGCGATGACTGGGGAGGAATACCCAGTGGCATATCGCACGGAGACTGGCCTCTCCTGTGGCCACAGGGGCGGGTCCCTGTGGTTTTCATCATAACTCGAGTGGACTCCGCCGCAACTCAAGAAAAACCAGAGGCTTCTCTCTTGCAGGCGGAGTGAGGCCCTTGTCCACTGCAGTGTCTCGGTGGAAATCACCCGTTCTATCTTTAACTTTGAAATGCTCCTTCACACCCTTGCTGTGACCCAGAAGTTCCCCGCCCCACCTGTCCTCACTCGAGAGGAACACAGAGGGTCCTGCCGCGACTCAAGAGGAGTTCCATTTTCCCCTGCTAAGCTCCAGATGAGGGGCTTTTTCCCTGCTCCATCGAGAAAGGGTTCGAGCTCTCCCCTCCCATCCCAACAGGAGGCCCTCACACCAGGCGAGTTGAAAAGAGCCTCAGGCCTCTGGCCACCTTTCCCCAAGAACCCCAAATGCATCGTCAACTCCAGAACCTGACTGCCCTGCACTGCCTCGACTTCCTCTCCGAGGCTCGACTGCCGACACCATGGCACGTGTGATAGCCCTGGGGTACCTCCAGGACAAACCACAGATCCTTTGTCCACCCGACGTAGAGTGGGACATGGCAGCTGCACCCTGGAGTAAAGCGGCCCTGCATGTCTACGGGTGAGACGAGGCCTGACTCCCCTGAGGGGGCTCCAGGGGAACCCCAAGACCTACATCAGCACAGCGAGGAAAGCTCAGGCTCCGGCCTCAGCACTAGATGAGTACTGAGGACCCAGGGACGACTGTGGAGGAATCCCCAGAGGATCCTCTCAATAGGCTCAGAGACTGGCCTCTCCTAAAGGCAGAGAGGCGAGTCCCTGGGGTCCCAGTTATAACTAGAAATGACCCAGGGGCAACTCAAGAAAAAACAGAAGCTTCTCCCCTGCAGGCGGTGTGAGGCCCTTTTCTGTGGCAGCGTCTCGGGGAAATTCAGTCCGTCACTCTTGGACCTTGAAAGGCTCCTTCACAACCTTGCTGTGACCCAAGAAGTTCACAGGTCCAAACGTCCCCACTCGAGAGGAACCACCATGGTCCTGACAAGACTCAAGAGGAGCCCCGTTTTCCCCTGCTGAGCTCCAGATAATGGGCCCTTTCCCTGCTCTGTCGGGAAAGACTTCGCGGTGTTCCCTTCCCATCCCAAGAGGTTGTGCTCACACCTGGGGAGTTGGGAGGAGTCTCACAGATTGGGCCACCATTACTCAAGACCCCCAAATGCCTCGTACACTCCAGATGAACCTGACTGCCCTGCACTGCCTCGACTGTCAACCTGAGGCTCGACTCAGGCACACTGGCACGTGTGACAACCCTGGAGTACCTCGAAGGCAAGTCACAGATCCCAGTATCCTCTAGACAGGGACCCGGACACTGTTGCTGCAGTTCGGGAGGAAAGCGGCCGTGCACGTCTCCAGGTGATACAAGGCCTGACTCCCGTGTGGGAGCTCCAATGGAAACCCAAGACCTATGTCAGCATGGGCGAAGAAAGCTCAGGCTCCAGCTTCAGCACCAGACCATGACTGAGGACCTGGCGACGACTGGGAATGAATCCATAGAGGTGTCTCGCATATTGCTCGGAGCATGTCCTCTCCTGTGGCCACAAGGGTGGGTTTTTAGGATCCCGACGTAACTCGAGAGGACCCCAACACCACTCGAGTAAAACCAGAAACTTCTCCGCTGCAGGTGGAGTGAGGCCCTTGTCCATGGGGGCATCTCGGGGGAAATCACCCCTTCCTCCTACACCTGGAAAGGCTCCTTCACACCCTTGCTGTGACCCAAGAAGTTTCCCACCCCACCCATCCCCACTCGAGAGGAACAACGAGCGTCCCACAAAGACTCAAGTGGAGCCCATTTTTCCCCTGCTGAGCTCCAGATGAGAGGCCCTTTCCTGCTCCATCGGGAAAGATTTCCGTGTCTTCCCCTCGCATGTCAAGAGGAGGTGCCTGCACCTGGAGAGTCGGGAGGAGTCTCACAAATTAGGCCACCATTCCCCAAGACACCGAAATGCCTCGTCCACTCTAGATGAACCTGACTGCCCTGCACTGCCTCAACTGTCACCCCGAGGCTCGACTCCAGCACACTGGCAGGTGTGATAGCCCTGTGGTACCTCGAGAGCAAGACACTGATCCCTGTATCCGCTCCACAGGAACCTGGACACTCTTGCTGCAGTTGGGGAGGAAAGCAACTGTGCACGTCTCCTGACGAGACGAGGCCTGACTCCCCTGTGTGGCGTCCAGGGGAAGCCCAAGACCTATGTCAGCACGGGAGAGGCAAGCACAGGCTCCGGCCTCAGCACCAGAGAATGACTGAGGAACCGGCGACCTCTGGGGAGGAATCCCCAGAGGTGCCTCACAACTCGCACGGAGACTGGGCTCTTCTGAGGCCACAGCAGCAGGTCCCTGGGGTCCCCTTCAGAATTCAAGAGGACCCCACCGTAACTTGAGAAAAACCAGAAGCTTCTCCCTTGCAGGAAGGGTGAGTCCCTTGTCTGCTGCAGCATCTCAAGGAAATGATCCCTTCCCTCTTGGACCTCGAATGGCTCCTTCATACACTCGTTGTGACCTAGGAAGTTCCCCGCCCCAACCGTCCCCACTCAAGAGGAACCCCAAGGGTCCTGTCGCGACTCAAGAGGAACCCTGTTTTCCCCTGCTGAGCTCCAGATGAGGGGCCCTTCCCTGACTCGTCAGAAAGGTTTTGCGGTGTTCCCCTCTCATCCCAAGGGGTGGCCTCACATCAGGAGGGTTGGGAGGAGCCTCAGGTGTCTGACCACCACTCCCCAAGATCCCCAAATGCCTCGTCCACTCCAGATGAACCTGACTGCCCTGCACTGTTTCGACTGTTTCCCCGAGGCTAGACTCCCGACACACTAGTGCATGAGACAGCCCTGGGGTACCTTGATGGCAAGCCACAGATCGCTGTGTCCCCTTGAAAAGGAGCCAGTTACTGCCGCTGCAGTTGGGGAAGAAAGAGGCCATGCAAGTCTCCAGGCGAGACAAGGCTTGAGTTCCCTATGGTGGCTCCACAGTATCCTCAAGACCTATGAAAGCATGAGAGAGGAAATCTCAGGCTCCGACCTCATCACCAGACTAGGACTGAGTACCTGGCGACAACTGGGGAGGCATCCCCAGAGGCACCTTGCAACTCGCACTGAGAATGGCCTCTCCTGAGGATAAAGGGGCGGATCCCTGGGGTCCCCGTCGTCACTCGAGAGGACCCCACCAAAACTCGTAAAAAACCCGGAAGCTTCTCCAATGCAGACGTGGTGTGAACCTTGTCTGCAGCGGCATCTCAGGGGAATTCACCTGGTCCCTCGTGGACTTCGAAAGGCTCCTTCACACCCTTGCTGTGACTCAAGAAATTCCCCGCCACACCCGTCCCCACTCGAGAGGAACTTCGAGGGTGCTGCCAAGATTCAAGAGCAGCCCCGTTTTCCCCTGCTGAGCTCCAGGTGAGGGGCCTTTTCCCAGCTCAATCGGGAATGGATTGGCGGTGTTCCCCTCGCATCCCAAGAGGAGGTGCTCACACCTGGAGAGTCGGGAGGAGTCTCACAGATTGGGCCACCATACTGCAAGATACTGCAAGACCCCCAAATGCCTTGTCCACTCTAGATGAAACTTACTGCCCTGCACTGCCTTGACTGTAACCACGAGTCTCGACTCCGGAACACATGCATGTGTGACAGCTCTGGTGTACCTCGAGGGCAATCAATAGATCCCTGTATCCGTTCGACAGGTACCCTGACACTGTTGCTGCAGGTGGGGAATAAAGAGGCCCTGGAAGTCTCCAGGTGAGATGAGGCCTGACTCCCCTGTGGGGGCACCAGAGTAACCTCAAGGCCTATGAAACCATGAGTGAGGAAATCTCAGGCTCCGACCTCAGCACCAGACGAGGGCTGAGGACCTGGCGACGACTGGGGAGGAATCCCCAGAGACGCCTCGCAACTCGCACTGAGACTGGCCTCTCCTGAGAATACAGGGGCCAGTTCCTGGGGTCCCCGTCGTAACTCAAGAGGACCCTGCCACAACTCGAGAAAAACTGGAAGCTTCTCCCCTTCAGGTGTGGTATGGCCCTAATCCACAGCGGCGTATCCCTGTGTCTGCTCGAAGCGGTGCTGGATACTTCTGCTGCAGATGGGGAAGAAAGCGGCCGTGTACGTCTCCAGGTGAGACGAGGCCTGACTCCCCTGGGGGAGCTCCAGGGGAACACCAAGACCTAGGTCAGCATGGGTGAAGCAAGCTCAGGCTGTGGCCTCAGCAGCAGATGAGGCCTGGGGACCCAGCAACGACTGGGGAGGAATACACAGTGGCAACTCTTACAGAGACTGGCCTCTCCTGAGGCCACAGAGGTGGGTCCCTGGGGTCCCGGTCGTAACTCGAGAGGACCCTGCCGCAACTCGAGAAAAACCAGAAGCTTCTCCCTTGCAGGTGGAGTGAGGCTCTTGTCCACTGCAGCGTCCCAGGGGAAATCACCCGTTCCCTCTTGGACCTCAAAATGCTCCTTCACACCATTACTGTGACCCAAGAAGTTCCCTGCCAAACACGTCCCTACTCGAGAGGACCACTGAGTGTCCCGCCGCAACTCAAGAGGAGCTCCATTTTCACATGCTCAGCTCCAGATGACGAGCCTTTTCCTCCTCCATTGGGAAAGGGTCCCGGCTCTCCCCTCGCATCCCAAGAGGATTCCCTCACACCAGGCGAGTCCAGAGGAGCCTCAGATGTCTGGTCACCTTTCGCCAATAACCCCAAATGCCTCGTCCACTCCAGAAGAACCTGACAGCCCTGTACTGTCTCTACTGCCTCCCCGAGACTCGACTGCCGACACACTGGCACGTGTGATTATCCTCGGGTACCTCGAGGGCAAGACACAGATCACTTTGTACGTTTAACAGACAGCCGGACATGGCTGCTGCACACTGGATGGAGTAAGGCGGCACTGCACGTCTATGGGCGAGACGAGGTCTGACTCCCCTGAATGGGCTCTAGGGGAACCCCAAGACCTATGTAGGCATGGGTGAGGAAAGCTCAGGATCCAGCCTCAGCACCAGAATGGAACTGAGGACTTGGTGCCAATGGGGAAGAATGCTGAGATGTGCCTGTCCCCTCGCACTGAGACTGGCCTCTCCTGGGGCCACGGGGGTGGGTCCCAGGGGCACTGTCATAACTTGAGAGGACCTCTCCACAACTCGAAAAAAACCAGACACTTCCCTGCAGTCGGTGAGAGGCCCTTGTCTGATGCTACATTTCGGGGATTTCACCCCTTCCCTCTTGGACCACGAAAGGCCCCTTCACAAACTTGCTGTGACCCAAGAAGTTCCCTGCCCCACCCTTCCCCACAAGGGGAACTCTGTTTTCTCCTGCTGAGCTCAAGATGAGGGGCCCTTTCCCTGCTCCATCGGGAAAGGTTTCACAGTGTTCCCTTCACATGTCAAGAGGAGGTGCTCCCACCTGGAGAGTCAGGAGGAGTCTCACTGCTTGGGCCACCATTCCCCAAGATCCCCAAATGCCTTGTCCAATCCAGATGAACCTGACTGCCCTGCACTACCTCGACTGTCACCCCGAGGCTTGACTCCAGCGCACTGGCCCTGGTGATAGCCCTGGGGTACCTCAAGGGCAAGACACTGATCCCTGTATCCGCTTGGCAGGGACCTGGACACTGTTCCTGCAGTTGGGGAGGAAAGCGGCTGTGGACGTCACCAGGCGAGATGATGCCTGACTCCCCTATGGGGGCTCCAGGGGAACCCCAAGACCTATGTCACCATGGGCGATGTAAGCACAGGCTCCGGCCTCAGCACTAGACGAGGACTGAGGACCATGCGACGACTGGAGAGGAATCCAAAGAGGTGCCTCGGAAGTCACACTGAGAATGGCCTCTCCTGAGGATACATGGGCGAGTCCCTGGGATCCCCGTCGTAACTTGAGAGGACCGTGCCGCAACTCGAGAAAAACCAGAAGCTTCTCCCCTGCTGGGAGGGTGAGTCCCTTGTCCACTGTAGCATATCGGGGGAAATCACTCCTTCCATCTTGGACCTCGAGAGGCTCCTTCATACCCTTGTTGTGACCTAGGAAGATCCCTGCTAGATCCATCCCCACTCGAGAGGAATCCCGAGGGTCCCGCCACTACTCAAGAGGAGCCGCGTTTTCCCCTGCTGAGCTCCAGATGAGGGGCCCTTTCCCTGCTCCACCAGGAAAGGTTTTCCGGAGCTCCCCTCACATCCCAAGAGGTGGCTTCACATCAGGAGAGTCTAGAGGAGCCTCAGGTGTCCGACCACCATTCCCCAAGGTCCCCAAATGCCTCGTCCACTCCAGGTGAATCTGACTGCCCTGCACTGTCTCGACTGTTACCCTGAGGCTCGACTCCCAACACACTGGCACGTGAGACAGCCCTTGTTTACCTCGATGGCAAGCCACCGATCCCTGTGTCCACTTGACGGGGAGCCGGACACTGCTGCTGCAGTTGGGGAAGAAAGAGACCGTGCAAGTCTCCAGGTGAGATGAGGCCTGACTCCCCTGTGGGGGTTCCAGAGTAACGTCAAGACCTATGAAAGCCTGATCGAGGAAAACTCAGGCTCTGACCTCAGCACCAGACGAGGACTCATGACCCAGTGACGACAGGGGAAGGATCCCCAGAGGTGCCTTGCAACTCCCACTGAGAAGGGCCTCCCCTGAGGATACAAGGGCGGGTCCCTGGGTTCCCTGTCGTAACTCCAGAGGACCCAACCACAACTCTAGAAAAACCGGAGCTCCTCCATTACAGGCATGGTGTGGCCCTTTTGCACGGTGGCATCTCAGAAGAATTCACCTCGACCCTAGTGGACCTCGAAAGGCTCCTTGACACCCATGCTGTGAGCCAAGAAGTTCCCTGCCCCACCTGTCCCCACTCGAGAGGAAACGCGAGTGTCCCGCCAATATTCATGCGGAGCCCCGTTTTCCCCTGTTGAGCTTCAGATGAGAGGCCCTCTCCCTGCTCCATCAGGAAAGGTTTCGCGATGTTCCGCTTCCATCCCAAGAGGAGGTGCTCACACCGGAGAGTCGGGAGGAGTCTCACAGATTGGGCCACCATTCCCCAGAACCCCCAAATGCCTGGTCGACTCCAGATGAAGCTCACTGCCCTGCACTGCCTCGACTGTCACCCTGAGGCTCGAATCTGGCAAACTGGCACATGTGACAGCCCTGGGCTACCTGGAGGGCAAGCCACAGATCCTTGTATCCGCTCGACAGGGACCCGGACACTGTTGCTGCAATTGGGGTGGAAAGCGGCCGTGCAAGTCTCTAGGCGAGATGAGACCTGACTCCCCTGAAGGGGCTCCAGTGAAAACCCAAGGCATTTGCCAGCATGGGCGAGGCAGCTCAGGCTCAAGATTAGGCACCAAAGCAGGAATGAAGACCCGGCAATGACTGGGGATGAATCCCCAGTGGTGCCTTGCAAATTGCTCGGAAACTGTACTCTCCTGTGGTCAAAAGGGCGGGTTTCTGAGGTCCCGTCCTCGATAGGACCCCACCAGCACTCGAGAAAAACCAGAAACATTTCCCCTGTGCGTTGAGTGAGGCCCTTGTCCACTGCGGGGTCCTGGGGGAATTCACCCATTCCCTCTTGGACCTCGAAATACTCCTTCACAACCTTGCTGTGACCCATGAAGTTCCCCGCCCCACAAGTCCCCACTCGAGAGGAGACCGCCGAGGCTCCCGCTGTGACTCAAGCGGAAATCCATTTTCCCATGCTCAGCTGCAGATGAGGGGCCCTTTCACTGGTCCATCGAACCAGGTTTCACCCTGTTCCCCTCTCATGTCAAGAGGAGGTGCTTGAACCTGGAGACTCGGGAGAAGTCTCACAGTTTGGGCCACCATTTCCCAAGACCCCCAAATGCCTCGTCCACTCAAGATGAAACTGACTGCCCTGCACTGCCTCGACTGTCACCCCGAGACTCAACTCCTGCACACTGGCACGTGTGATAGCCCTGGGGTACCTCGAGTGCAAGACACTGATCCCTGTATCCCCTCGACAGGGACCCGGACACTGTTGCTGCATTTGAAATGAAAGTGGCTGTGCACGTCTTCAAGAGAGACAAGGCCTGACTCCCCTGTGGCGACTCCAGGGGACCCCCAAGAACTATGTCAGCATGGTCGAGGCAAGCACAGGCTCAGGCCCCAGCACCAGACGAGGACTGAGGACCCAGAGACGTCTGGAGAGGAATCCCCAGAGATGCCTCGCTACTCGCATGGAGACTGGCTTCTCCTGAGACCACAGCGGCAGGTCTTTGGTTCCCCTTCGTAACTGGAGAGGACCCCGCCGCAACTCGAGAAAAACCAGAAGCTTCTCCCCTGCAGGGAGGGTGAGTCCCTTGTCCGCCGCAACATCTCGGGGGAAATCATCCCTTCCCTCTTGGACCTCAAAAGGCTCCTTCACACCCTTTTTATGACCAAAGAATTTCCCCGTCCCACCCATCCCCGCTTGAGAGGAACCCCTAGGGTCCCGCCAAGACTCAAGAGGAGCCCCGTTTCCCCCGCTGAGCTCCAGATGATGGGCCCTTTCCCTGTTCCATCGGGAAAGTTTTCACAGCTCTCCCCTGGCATCCCAAGAAGAGGTGCTCAAATGAGGAGAGACAGGACGAGCCTCAGGGTCGGTCCATCATTCCAAAGACCCCCAAAAGAATCATCACTTCCTGATGAACATCACTGCCCTGCATGTCCTTGACTGTCACCCTGACACTTGACTCCTGAACCACTGGCAAGTGTGAGAGCCCTGTGGTACCTCGAGGGCAAGACACAGATCCCTGATTCCGCTCAAGGGGTGCTGGACACTTTGGCTGCAGATGGGGAGGAACCGGCCGTGCATGACTCCAGGCGAGACGAGGCCTGACTCCCCTGTGGGAGTTCAGGGGAACCTCAAGACCTAGGTCAGCATGGCGAGGCAAGCTCAGTCTGCAGCCTCAGCACCAGACGAGGCCTGGGGACCCGGCGACGACTGGGGAGGAATACCCAGTGGCAACTCTCAAGGAGACTGGCCTCTCCTGATGCCACAGGGGCGATCTCTGGGGTCCCCGTCTTAACTCGAGAGGACCCAGCCGCAACTCGAGAAAAACCAGAGGCTTCTCCCTTCAGGTGGAGTGAGGCCCCTGTCCACTGCGGCGTCCTGGGGGAAATCACCCGTTCCCTCTTGGACCTCGAAATGCTCCTTCACACCCTTGCTGTGATCCAAGAAGTTTCCCGCCCTACCTGTCCCCACTCGAGAGGACCACTGAGGGTCTTGCCGCGACTCAAGAGGAGCTCCATTTTCCCATGCTCAGCTCCAGATGAGGGGCCCTTTCCCTGCTCCATTGGGAAAGGTTTCCCATCTCTACCTTCGCATCCCAAGTGGAGGCCCTCACGCCAGGCGAATCCAGAGGAGCCTCAGGTGTCTGGTCACATTTCCCCAAGAACCTCAAATGCCTCGTCCACTTCAGATGAACCTGACTGCCCTGCACTGCCTCGACTGCCACCCCGAGGCTCGACTGCCAACACACTGCCACGTGTGATAGCCCTGGGGTACCTCGAGGGCAAGCCACAGATCCCTTTGTCTTTTTGACAGAGAGCCACATGGCTGCTGCACCCTGGAGTAAAGCGGTCCTGCAAGTCGATGGGTGAGACTAAGCCTGACTCCACTGAGGGGGCTCCAGGGGGACCCCAAAACCTACGTAGGCACGGGTCAAGAAAGCTCAGGCTCTGACCTCCGCACAAGAGTGGGACTGAGGACTTGGCGACACTTGGAAAGAATCCAAGATGCTCATCGCCCCTCTCATGGGGACTGGCCTCTCCTGGGGCCACAGGGGTGGGTCCCGGGGCCCCGTCGTAAATTGAAAGGACAACCTCCGCAACTCGAAAAAAAACAAAAACAAAAACAGACAATTCCCTGCAGGAGGGGAGAGGCCCTTGTCCAATGTGGCATCTCGGGAGAATTCACCCGTTCCCTCTTGGACCTCAAAATGCTCCTTCACACCCTGGCTGTGACCCAAGAAGTTACCCCCCCCACCCGTCCCCACTGCAGATCAACCCTGAGGGTCCCGCCAAGACTCAAGAGGAGCACCGATTTCCCTTGCTGAGCTCCAGATGAGGGGCTCATTTTCTGATCCATCGGTAAATGTTTCACGGTGTTCCCCTCCCATCCCAAGAGGAGGTGCTCACACCTGAAGAGTCGGGAGGAGTCTCACAGGTTGGGCCACCATTCCCCAAGACCCCCAAATGCCTCTTCCTCTCCAGATGAAACTGACTGCCCTGCACTGCCTCGACTGTCACCCCGAGGCTCAACTCCAGCACAGTGGCACATGTGACAACCCTGGGGTACCTCGAGGGCAAGCCACAGATCCCTGTGTCCGCTCGACAGGGACCCGGACACTGTTGCTGCAGTTGGGGAGGAAAGCGGCCGTGCACGTCTCCAGACGAGACGAGGCCTGACTCCCCTGTGGCAGCTCCAGGGGAAACCCAAGACCTATGTTAGCATGGGCGAGGCAAGCTCAGGCTCCAACTTCAGCACCAGACCAGGACTGAGGACCCGGCGACGCAGGGGGATGAATCCCCAGAGGCGCCTCCAAATCGCTCGGAGACTGTCCTCTCCTGTGGCCACAAGGGCGGGTTTCTGGAGTCCCATCGTATCTCGAGTGGACCCCAATAGCACCCGAGAAAAAGAAGAAACTTCTCCCATGCAGGTGGAGTGAGTACCTTGTCCGCGGGGGCATCACGGTTGAAATCAACCCTTCCCTCCTAGAGCTCGAAAGGCTTTTTCACACCGTTCTTGTGACCAAAGAAGTTGCCCGCCCCATCCGTCTCCACTGGAGAGGAACCCCAAGGATCCCGCCAAGATTCAAGAGGAGCCCCGTTTTCCCCTGCTGAGCTCCAGATGACGGGCTTTTCCCTGCTCCGTTGGAAAAGTGTTCACGGCTCTCCCCTGGCATCTCAAGAAGAGGCGCTCGAACGAGGAGAGACAGGACAAGCCTCAGGGGTCGGTCCATCATTCCCAAGACTCCCAAATGCCTCGTCCATTCCTGATGAACCTCACTGCCCTGCACTGCCTCGATTGTTACCCCGAGACTCGAATCCCAACACACTGGCACGTGTGACAGTCCTGGGGTACCTTGAGGGCAAGGACAGACCCTTGTGTCTGCTTGAAGGGGTGCTGGACAATTCTGCTGCAGATGGGGAGGAAAGCGGCCATGTACAGCTCCAGGCAAGACGAGGCCTGACTCCCCTGTGGGAGATCCAGGGGAACCCCAAGACCTAGGTCAACATGGGCAAGGCAAGCTCAGGCTGCGGCCTCAGCACCAGATCAGGACTGGGGAACCAGCGGCGACTGAAGAGGAATACACAGTGGCAACTCGCACGGAGTCTGGGCTCTCCTGAGGCCACAGGGGCGGGTCCCTGGGGTCCCTGTCGTAACTCTAGAGGACCCCGCCACAACTCGAGAAAAACCAGAAGCTTTTCCCTTTCAGGCGGAGTGAGGCTCTTGTCAATTGTGGCATCCCGGCTAATCACCCGTTCCCTATTGGGCCTTGAAATGCACCTTCACACCCTTGCTCTGACCCAAGAGGTTACCCGCGCCACCCATCCCCACTAGAGAGGACCGCGAGGGTCCCGCCGCGACTCAAGAGGAGCTCCATTTTCCCATACTCACCTCCAGATGAGGGGCCTTTTCCCTGCTCCATCGAGAAAGGGTTCCCGGCTCTCCACTCGCATCCCAAGAGGAGGCCCTCACACCAGGCGAGTCCAGAGGAGGCTTAGGTGTCTAGCCACCTTTCCCCAAGACCCCCAAATGCCTAGTCCACTCCCGATGAACCTGACTGCCCTGCACTGCCTCCACTGACTCCCCGAGGCTCGAATCCTGTACACTGGCAACTGTGATACCCCTGGGTTACCTCCAGAGCAAGCCACAGATCCCATTGTTGGTTCGATGGAGATCTGGACATGGTTCCTGCACCCTGGAGTAAAGAGGCCCTTCAAGTATATGAGCGAGACGTGGCCTGACTCCCCTGAGGGGGCTCCAGGGGAACTCCAAGACCTAAGTAGGCAAGGGTGAGGAAAGCTCATACTCAGGCCTCAGCACCAGAATGGGACTGAGGACTTGGTGCCACTGGGAAGAATTGCCAAATATGCCTCACCCCTTGCACAGAGACTGGCCTCTCCTGGGGCCACAGGGTTGGGTCCCTGGGGCCCCGTCATAACTTGTTAGGACACCTCCACGACTCGAAAAAAAACAGACACTTCCCTGCAGGCGGGGAGAGGACCTTGTCCGATGAGGCATCTCGGGGGGATTCACCCCTTCCCTCTTGAACCTCAAAAGGCACCTTCACACCTTTGCTGTGACTCAAGAAGTTCCACGCCCTACACGTCCCCACTCGAGAGGAACCCCGAGGGTCTCGCCAAGGTTCAAGAACAACCCCGTTTTCCCCTGCTGAGCTCCAGATGAGGGGCCCTTTCCCTGTTCCTTCGGGAAAGGACTGGCGGTGTTGCCCTTGCATGTCAAAGGAGGTGCTCGCACCTGGAGAGTCGGGAGGAGTCTCACAGTTTGAGCCACCATTCCCCAAGACCCCCAAATGCCTCGTCCACTCCAGATGAACCTGACTGCCCTGCACTGCCTCGACTGTCAATCCGAGGCTCGATTCCGGCACACTGGCACGTATGAGAGCCCTGGGGTACCTCAATGTCAAGCCACAGATCCCTGTATCCACTCTACAGGGACCCGGACACTGTTGCTGCAGTTGGGGAGGAAAGCGGATGTGCACGTCCCCAGGCGAGACGAGGCATGACTCCCCTATGGGGGCTCCAGGAGAGCCGCAAGACCTATGTCAGCATAGGCGAGGCAAGCACAGGCTCTGGCCTCAGCACCAGACGAGGACTGAGGACCTGGCGACATCTCGGGAGGAAGCCCCACAAGTGTCTCGCAACTCCAATGGAGACTGGCCTGTCCTGAGGCCACAGGGGCGGGTCCCTGGGGTATCCCTCGTAACTCGAGAAGACCCGCCACAACTAGAGAAAAACCAAAAGCTTCTCCCCTGCAGGGACGGCCAGTCCCTTGTCCCTTGCACGATCTCGGGGGAAATCACCACTTCCATCTTGGACCTCGAAAGGCTGCTTCATATCCTTGTTGTGACCTAGGAAGTTTCCCGCCCCAATCGTCCACACTCGAAAAGAACCATGAGGGTCCCGCGTGACTCAAGAGGAGCCCCGTTTTCCCCTGCTGAGCTCCAGATGAAGGACCCTTTCCCTGTTCCATCATGAAAGGTTTTCTGGCGTTCCCCTGGCATCCCAAGAGGTGGCCTCGCATCAGGAGAGTCGGGAGGAGCCTCAGGTGTCGTAACACCACTCCCCAAGATGCCCAAATGCCTCGTCCACTCCAGATGAACATGACTGCCCTGCAATGTCTTGACTGTCACCCCGAGGCTCAACTCCCAACACACTGACATGTGAGACAGCCCTGGAGTACATCGATGGCAAGCCACAGATCCTTGTGTCCGCTTTACAGTGAGCCGGACACTGCCCCTGCAGTTAGGGAAGTAAGAGGCTGTGCAAGTCTCCAGGCAAGAAGAGGCCTGACTCCTCTTTGGGGGCTCCAGAGCAACCTCAAGACCTATGGAAGCATGAGAGAGGAAATCTCAGGCTCCGAACTCAGCACCAGACGAGGACGGAGGATCCGGCGATGACTGGGGAGGAATCCCCAGAGGGACTTCATAAATCGCACTGAGAATGGCCTCTCCTGAGGATACAGGGATGGGTCCCTGGGGTCACCGTCGTATCTCGACAGGAGCCCGCCGCAACTCGAGAAAAACTGGAAGCTTCTCCCCTGCAGGCATGGTGTGGCTGTTGTCTGCAACGGCATCTCAGGGAAATTCACCCCGTTACTCGTGGATCTGGAAAGGCTCCTTCACACCCTAGCTGTGATCCAAGAAGTTCCCTGCCCCACCCGTCCCCACACGAGACGAACTCCCAGGGTCCCGACAAGACTCAAGAGGAGACCCGTTTTCCCCTGCTGAACTCCAGATGAGGGGCCCTTTCCCTGCTCCGTCGGAAAAGGTTTCACGATGTTCCCCTTGCATTCCAAGAGGAGGTGCTGGCACCTGGAAAGTCGGAAGGAGTCTCAGAGGTTGGGCCAAAGTTCCCCAAGACCGCCAAATGCCTCGTCAATTCATATGATCCTGACGGCCTTGCACTGCCTCGACTGTAACCCTGATGCTCGAATCCGGCACCTTGGCACATGTGACAGCCCTAGGGTACCTCGAGCGCAAGCCATAGATCCGTGAATCTGCTCGACAGGGACCTGGACACTTACTGCAGTTGGGAAGGAAAGCGGCCATGCACGTTTCCAGTCTAGACGAGGCCTGACTACACTATGCGGGCTCCAGGGGAAGACAAATACAAATGTCAACACGGGCGAGGCAATCTCAGGCTGCAGCCTCAGCACCAGAAGGCGACTGAGGACTTGGTGCCCCTGGGGAGGAAACCCTACAGGTGCCTCGCAACTCCAGTGGAGACTGGGCTCTCCTGAGGCCACAGGGGCGGGTACCTGGGGTCCCTGTCGTAACTCGAGTGGACCCAGCCGCAACTCAAGTAAAAAAGGAATCTTCTCCCCTGCAGGCGTGGTGTGGCTCTTGTCCGCAACGGCCTCTCAGGGCAATTCACGCCGTCCCTCATGGACCTCGAAAGGCTCCTTCATACCCTTGTTATCACCTAGGAAGTTCCCCGCCCCAAACGTCCCCACTCGAAAGGAACCCCGAGGGTTCCGCTGTGACTCAAGAGGAGCCCCGATTTCTCCTGCTGAGCTCCAGATGAGGGGCTCTTTCCCTGCTCCATCGTGAAAGGTTTTCCGGGGCTCCCCTCGCATACCAAGTGGTGGCCTCCCATCAGGAGAGTCTGGAGGAGGTTCAGGTGTCCGACCACCACTCCCCAAGATCCCCAAATGCCTCTTCCACTCCACATGAACATGACTGCCCTGCACTGTCTCGACTGTCACCCTGAGGCTCGATTCCCAACACACTGACACGTGAGACAGCCCTCGAGTACCTCGATGGCAAGCCACAGATCCCTATGTCCGCTTTATGGGGAGCCGGACACTGACGCTGCAGTTAGGGAAGAAAGAGGCAGTGCAAGTCTCCAGGCTAGGAGAGGGCTGACTCCCCTCTGGGAGCTCCAGAGTAACCTCTGGTCCTATGAAGGCATGAGCGAGGAAATCTCAGGCTCTGACCTCAGCACAAGACGAGGACTGAGGACCCGGAGATGACTGGAGATGAATCCTCAGAGGCGCCTCGCAATTCGCACTGAGAATGGCCTCTCCTGAGGATACAGGGGCGGGTCCCTGAAGTCCACTTCTTAACTCGAGAGGACACCGTCGCACTCGAGAAAAACCAGAAGCTTCTCCCCTGCAGATTGGCTGAGTCCCTTGTCTGCTGCACCATCTCGGGGGAAATCACCCCTTCCCTCTTGCACCTCGAAAGGCTCCTTCATACCCTTGTTGTGATCTAGGAAGTTTCCCGCCCCAATCTTCCCCACTGGAGAGGAACCCTGAGGGCCCAGCCTCGATACAAGAGGAGCCCCTTTTTACACTGCTGAGCTCCAGATGAGGGGCCCTTTCCCTGCTCCATCGGGAAAGATATTCCGGAACTCCCCTATCATTCCATGAGGTGACCTCGAAGTAGCAGAGTCTGGAGAAGCCTCAGGTGTCAGACCACCACTCTCCAAGACCCCCATATGCCTCGTCCACACCAGATGAACATGAATGCCCTGCACTGTCTGGATTGTCACCCCGAGGCTCGACTCCCAACACACTGGCACGTGAGACCGCCCTGGAGTACCTCGATGGCAAGCCACAGATCCCGGTGTCCACTTGACGGGGTGCCAGACACTGATGCTGCAATTGGGGAAGAAAGAGGCTGTGCAAGTCTCCAGGCGAAAAGAGGACTGACTCCTCTGTGGGGGCTCCATAGTAACCTCAAGTCCTATGAAAGCATGAGCGAGGAAATTTCAGGCTCCGACCTCTGCACCAGACGATGAATGAGGACCCAGCGATGACTGGGGAGGAATCCACAGAAGCGCCTCACAACTCCCACTGAGAATGGCCTCTGCTGAAGATACAGGGGCGGGTCCCTGGGGTCCCTGTCACATCTTGAGAGTACACCGCCACAGCTCAAGAAAAACCAAACCTTGTCCCCTGCAGGGAGGGTGAGACCCTTGTCTGCTGCAGCATCTCGGGGAACATCTCCCCTTCCCTCTTGCACCTCGAAAGTCTCCTTCATTCCCTTGTTTTGACCTAGGAAGTTCCCTGCTAAATCCGCCCCACTCGAAAGGAACACCGAGGGTCCCGCCACGACTCAAGAGGAGCCCCGTTTCCCCTGCTAAGCTCCAGATGAGGGGCCCTTTCCCTGCTCCATCGGGAAGGGATTTCCAGAGCTCCCCTCGCATCCCAAGAGGTGGCCTCCCATCAGGAGAGTCGGGAGGAGCCTCAGGTGTCCGACAGCATTCCCCAAGATCTCTAAATACCTCGTCCCCTCCAGATGAACCTGACTGCCCTGCACTGTCTCAACTGTTATCCCGAGGTTCGACTCCCAATACACTGGCACGTGAGAGAGCCCTGGTTTACCTTAATGGCAAGACACAGATCCCTGTGTCTGCTTGACAGGCAGCCGGACACTGCCGCTGCAGTTGGGGAAGATAGAGGCCGTGCAAGTCTCCAGGCGAGATGAGGCCTGACTCCCCTATAGGGGCTCCATAGGAACCCCAAGCCCTAAGTCACCATGGGCGAGACAAGCAGAGGTGCCGGCCTCAGCACCAGACGAGCACTGAGGACCACCAGCAACTGGAGAGGAATCCCAAGAGGTGCCTCACAAGTCGCACTGAAAATGGCCTCTTCTGAGGATACAGGGTCGGGTCCCTGGGGTCCCTGTCGTAACTCGAGAGGACCCAGCCACGACTCGAGAAAAATCGGAAGGTTCTCCCCTGCAGGCGTGGTTTGGCCCTTGTCTGCAATGGCATCTCAGGGGAATTCACCCTGTCCCTCGTGGACCTCAAAAGGCTCCTTCACACCCTTGTTGTGACACAAGAAGTTCCCCTCCCCACCCGTCCCCACTCGAGAAGAACCCCAAGGGTCCCGACAAGACTCAACGGGAGCCCCGTTTTCCCCTGCTAAGCACCTGATGAGGCGCCCTTTCCCCACTCCATCAAGAAAGGTTTATCGGTGTTCCCCTTGCATCCCAAGAGGAGGTGCTGGCACCTGGAAAGTCGGGAAGGTGTCTCACAGGTTGGGCCATCATTCCCCAAGACCCTCATGCCTCGTCCACTTCAGATGAACCTGACTGCCCTGCACTGCCTAACTATAACCCCGAGGCTCGAATCCAGCACAATGGCACGTTTGACAGCCCTAAGGTACCTAGAGCGCAAGCCATAGATCCCTGTATCTGCTCAACAGGGATCCAGACACTGTTCCTGCAGTTGCGAAGGAAAGCGGCCGTGCAGGACTCCAGTCGAGATGGGGCCTGACTCCTCTCTGCAAGATCCAGGGGAAGCCCAATACAAATGTCAGCACGGGCGAGGCAATCTCAGGCTGCAGCCTCAGCATGAGAAGGGGACTGAGGACTTGGCGCCACTGGGGAAGAATCCCCATATGTGCCTCGCCCCTCGCAAGTAGACTGGCCTATCCTGGGGCCACAGGGGCAGATCCCTGTGGTCCCCTTCCTAACTCGGGAGGACCCTGCCTCAACGGAAGAAAAACAAGAAGCTTCACCCTTGCAGGTGGAGTGAGGCCCTAGTCTGCTGCAGCGTCCCGGGGGAAATCACCCATTCCAACATGGACCTCAAAATGCTGTTTCACACCGTTTTGTGACCCAAGAAGTTCCCCGCCCCACACGTCCTCACTCGAGAGGACTGCCGAGGTTCCCGCCGCAACTCAACAGGAGCTCCATTTTCCCACGCTCAGCTCCAAATAAGGGGCCCTTTCCCTGCTCCATCTGGAAAGGGTTCCCGGCTCCCCTCTCTCATCCCAAGTGGAGGCACTCACATCAGGGGAGTCCAGAGAAGCCTCAGGAATCGGGTCACATTTCCGCAAGACCCTCAAATTTCTGGTCCAGTCCAGATGAATCTGACTGGCCTGCACTGCCTCGATTGTAACCCCGAGGCTCGACTCAGGCACACTTGCATGTGTGATAGCCATGGGGTACCTAGACTTCAAGACACTGATCCCTGTATCCGCTCGACAGCGACCCGGACACTGTTGCTGCAGCTGTGGAGGAAAGCGGCTGTGCACGATTCCAGGCAAGACGAGGCCTGACTGCCCTATGGGGGCTCCCGGGGAACCCCAAGACCTATGTCAGCATGGGCGAGGCAAGCACAGGCTCCGGCCGCATCACCAGATGAGGACTGAGGACTTGGTGACGTCTCGGAAGGAATCCCCATAGGTGTCTCCCCCCTCGCATGGAGACTGGCCTATCCTGGGGCCACAGGGACTGGTCCCAGGGTTCCCCGTGACAAATCGAGAGTATGCTAGATCCGTCCCCACATGAGAGGAACCCCGAGGGTCCCGCCACGACTCAAGAGGAGACCCGTTTTCCCCTGCTGAGCTCCAGATGAGGGGCCCTTTCCCTGCTCCACCGGGAAAGGTTTTCCAGTGTTCCTCTCTCATCCCAAGAGGTGGCCTCGCATCAGGAGAGTCTTGAGGAGCCTCAGGTGAACGACCACCACCCTCCGAGACCCCCAAATGCCTCGTCCACTCCAGATGAACCTGACTGCCCTGCACTGTCTCGACTGTTACCCCGAGGCTCGACTCCCAACACACTGGCACGTGAGACAGCCCTGGTTTACCTCGATGGCAAGCCATAGATCCCTGTGTCCGCTTGACGGGGAGCTGGACCCTGCCGCTGCAGTTGGGGAAGAAAGAGGCCGTGCAAGTCTCCAGGCGAGATGAGGCCCGACTCCCCTTTTGGGGCTCCAGAGTAACCTCAAGACCTATGAAAGAATGAGCAAGGAAATCTCAGGCTCTGACCTCAGCACCAGATGAGGACTGATGACTCAGCGATGACAGAGGAAGAATCCCCAGAGGCGCCTCACAATTCGCACTGAGAATGGCCTCTCCTGTGGATACAGTTGCGGGTCCCTGGGGTCCCTGTTATAACTCCAGAGGACCCCACTGCAACTAGTGGAAAACCGGAAGCTCCTCCACTACAGGCGTGGTGTGGCCCATTTGCATGGCGACATCTCAGAAGAATTCACCTCGTCCCTCGTGGACCTCGAAATGCTCCTAGATACCCATGCTGTGACCCAAGATGTTCCGCTCCCCACCCGCCCCCACTCGAAAGGAACCCCGAGGGTCCCACCAAGACTCAAGTGGAGCCCCCCCATTTACCCCTGCTGAGCTCCAGATGAGAGGCCCTTTCCCGTTCCATCGGGAAAGGCTTCGCGATGTTCCGCTTCCATCCCGAGAGGAGGTGCTCACACCTGGAGAATCGGGAGGAGTCTCACAGATTGGGCCAACATTCTCCAAGACCCCCAAATGCCTTGTCCACTGCAGATGAATCTGACTGCCCTGCACTGCCTCGACTGTAACCCCAAGGCTACACTCCGGCACACTTGAATGTGTGACAGCCCTGGTGTACTGTGAGGATCAGCAATAGATCCCGGTATACGCTCGACAGGAACCCTGACACTTTGCTGCAGTTGGGAAAGAAAGAGGCCCTGCAAGTCACCAGGTGAGACGAGGCCTGACTCCCCTTTGGGGGCTCCAGAGTAACCTCAAGGCCTATGAAACCATGAGCGAGAAAATCTCAGGCTCCGACCTCAGCACCAGACGAGGGCAGAGGACAAGGCGACGACTGGGGAGGAATACCCAGAGACACCTTGCAACTCGCACTGAGACTGGACTCTCCTGAGAATACAGGGGCGGGTCCCTGGGGTCCCCGTCATAACTCAAGAGGACCCTGCCACAACTTGAGAAAAACCAGAAGCTTCTCCCCTTCAGGCGTGGTGTGGCCATTATCCGTAGCGGCGTATCCCTGTGTCTGCTCGAAGGGGTGCTGGACACTTCTGCTGCAGATGGGGAGGAAAGCGGCCCTGTATGTCTCCAGGTGAGACGAGGCCTGACTCCCCTATGGGGGCTCCATGGGAACCCAAAGCCCTAAGTCACCGTGGGCGAGACAAGCAGAGGCTGCGGCCTCAGCACCAGACGGGCACTCAGGACCACTGACGACTGGAGAGGAATCCCAAGAGGTGCCTCGAAAGTCGCACTGAAAATGGCCTCTCTTGAGGATACAGGGGCGGGTCCCTGGGGTCCCCGTCGTAACTTGAGAGAACCCCGCCGCAACTCGAGAAAAACCAGAAGCTTCTCCCCTTCAGGCGTGGTGTGACCCTTATCCGGGATGGTGTATCCCTGTGTCTGCTCGAAGGGGTGCTGGACACTTCTGCTGCAGATGGGGAGGAAAGCGGCCATGTACGTCTCCAGGCGAGACGAGGCCTGACTCCCCTGTGGGAGCTCCAGGGGAACCCCAAGACCTAGTTCAGCATAGGCGACGAAAGCTCAGGCTCTGGCCTCAGCACCAGACAAGGCCTGGGGACCAGGCGACAACTGGGGAGGAATAATCAGTGGCAACTCGTACGGAGACTGGCCTGTCCTGAGGCCACAGAGGTGGGTCCTTGGGGCCCCAGTCATAACTCGAGAAAAACCGGAAGCTTCTCCCTTGCAGGCGGTGTGAGGCTCTTGTCCACTCTGGTGTCACAGGGGAAATCACCTGTTCCCTCTTGGACCTCAAAATGCTCCTTCCCACCATTGCTGTGACCCAAGAAGTTCCCTGCCAAACACGTCCCAACTCAAGAGGACAGCCGAGGGTCCCGCCGCAACTCAAGAGGAGCTCCATTTTCACATGCTCAGCTCCAGATGATGAGTCTTTCCCTCCTCTATTTTGAAAGGTTTCCCGGCTCTCCCCTCGCATCCCGAGAAGAGGCCCTCACACCAGGCGAATCCAGAGGAGCCTCAGGGGTCTGGTCACCTTTGCCCAAGAACCCCAAATGCCTCATCCAGTCCAGATGGACCTGACTGCCCTGCACTGCCTCAACTGCCTCCCTGAGTCTCGACTGCTGACACACTGGCACGTGTGATTTCCCTGGGGTACCTCAAGGGCAAGCCACAGATCCCTATGTCCTTTTGACAGAGAGCCGGAAATGGCTGCTGCACTCTGTAGTAAAGCAGCCCTGCACGTCTTGGACGAGACGAGGTCTGATTCCCCTGAGGGGGCTCCAGGGGAACCCCAAGAACTACGTAGGCACAGGTGAGGAAAGCTCAGGCTCTGGCCTCAGCACCAGAATGGGACTGTGGACTTGGTGCCACTGGGGAAGAATCCCCAGATGTGTCTGTCCCCTCGCATGGAGACTGGCCCCTCCTGCGGCCACAGGGATGGGTCCCAGGGGCACTGTCGTAACTTCAGAGGACCCCTCCACAACTCGAATAAAACCAGACATTTCCCTGCAGGCGCGGAGAGCGCCTTGTCTGATGCGGAATAGGGGACTTCACCCCTTCCCTCTTGGACCATGAAAGGCCCCTTCACACCCTTGCTGTGACCCAAGAAGTCCCCCGCCCCACCCGTCTCCACTCTAGAGGAACCCCAAAGGTCCCGCCAAGAATCAGGATGAGCCCCAGTTTCGCCTTCTGCGCTCAAGATGAGGGGCCCTTTCCCTAATCCATCGGTAAAGGTTTCACAGTGTTCCCCTCGCATGTCAAGAGGAGGTGCTCCCACCTGGAGAGTCGGGAGTAGTCTCACTGCTTCGGCCACCATTCCGTAAGACCCCGAAACGCCTCATTCACTCCAGATGAACCTGAATGCTCTGCACTGCCTCGTCTGTCACCCCGAGGCTCGACTCCAGCACACTGGCCCTTGTGATAGCCCTGAGGTACAAGCCACTGATCCCTGTATCTGCTCGAAAGGGACCTGCACACTATTGCTGCAGTTGGGGCGGAAAGTGGCTGTGCACGACTACAGGCAAGACGGGGCCTGACTCCCTTGTGGGGGCTCCAGGGGAACTCCAAGACCTATGTCAGCATGGGCGAGGCAAGCACAGGCTAAGGCTTCAGCACCAGAGGAAGACTGAGGACCAGGCGACGTCTGGGGACGGATCCCCAGAGGTGCCTATCAAATCGCATGGAGTCTGGGTTCTCCTGAGGGCACAGCAGCGGGTCCCTGGGGTCTCCGTCTTAACTCGAGAGGACCCCGCCACAACTCAAGAAAAAACAGAAGCTTCTCCCCTGCAGGGAGGATGAGTGCCTTTTCTGCTGCAGCATCACGGGGGAAATCACCCTTTTCATCTTGGACCCCAAAAGGCTTCTTCACACCCTTGGTGTGACCCAAGAAGTTCCCGCCCCACCCGTCCCCACTCGAGAGGATACCGAGGGTCCCGCCGTGACTCAAGAGGAGCTCCTTTTTCCCCTGCTCAGGTCCAGATGAGGGGCCCTTTCCCTGCTCCTTCGGGAAAGTGTTCCCGGCTCTCCCCTCGCATCCCAAGAGGAGGCTCTCACACCAAGTGAGTCCACAGGAGCCTCACGCATCTGGTCACCTTTCCCCAAGAACCCCAAATGCCTCGTCCACTCCAGATGAACCTGACTGCGCTGCACTTCGTCGACTTCCTCCCCAAGGCTCGACTGCATACACCCTGGCATGTGTGATAGCCCTGGGGTACCTCCAGTGCAAGACACAGATCCCTTTGTCCGCTCAAAGGAGAGCCGGACAAGGCTGCTACACCCGGAAGTAAATCGGCCCTGCACGTCTATGGGCGAGACCAGGCCTGAGTCCCCTGAGGGGGTTCCAGGGGAACCCCAAGAGCTACGTCAGCACGGTGAGGAAAGCTCAGGCTCTGGCCTCAGCACTAGACGATTACTGAGAACCCAGCGACGACTGTGGTGGAATCCCCAGAGGAGCCTCGCAACATGCACAGAGACTGGCTTCCCCACAGGGCACAGAAGCGAGTCCCTGGGGTCCCAGTTATAACTCGAGATGACACCGAGACCACTAAAGAAAAAACAGAAGATTTTCCCCTGCCAGCGATGTGAGGCCCTTGTCTGCGGCAGCGTCACGGGGGAATTCAGCCCGTCCCTCTTGGACCTGGAAAGACTCCTTCACACCCTTACTGAGACCCAAAAAGTTTCCAGGCCCACACATCCCCGCTCAAGAGGAACCCCAAGATCCTGCCAAGAATCAAGAGGAGCCCCATTTTCCCCTGCTGAGCTCCAGATGAGGGGCCCTTTCCCTGCTCCGTCAGGAAAGGTTTCTCGGTGTTTCCCTCGCATCCCAAGAGGAGGTGCTCGCACCTGGAGAGTAGGGAGGAGTCTCACAGGTTGCACCACCATTCCCCAAAACCCCCAAATGCTTGGTCCAATTCAGATGAACCTGACTGCCCTGCACTGCCTCGACTGTAACCCCGAGGATCGACTCCAGCACACTGGCACATGTAACAGCGCTGGGGTACCTCGAGTGCAAGCCACAGATCCCTGTATCCCCTCGACAGGGACCCGGAAACTGTTACTGCAGTTGGGGAGGAAAGCGGCCTTGCACATCTCCAGTCAAGACGAGGCCTGACTCCCCTGTGAAGACTCCAGGGGAAGCCCAAGAGTAATGTCAACACGGGCGAGGCAATCTCAGGCCCAGCCTCAGCACCAGAAGGGGACTGAGGACTTGGCGCCACTGGGGAATAATCCCCCAGATGTGCCTCGCCCCTTGCACGGAGACTGCCCTATCCTGGCGCCACAGAGGTGGATCCCTGTGGTCCCCGTCATAACTCGAGAGGACCCCGCCGCAACTCTAGAGAAAGAAGAAGCTTCACCCTTGCAGGCTGAGTGAGGCCCTTGTCCGTTGCGGCGTCCCGGCGGAAAACACCCGTTCCCTCTTGGACCTCCAAATGCTCCTTCACACCCTTGCTGTGACTCAAGAAATTCCCCGCCCCACCCGTTCCCACTCTAGAGGAACCCTGAGGGTCTCGCCATGACTCAGGAGGAGCTCCATTTTCCCATGCTCAGCTCCAGATGAGGGGCCCTTTCCCTGTTCCATTGGGAAAGGTTTCGTGATGTTCCCCTTCCATCCCTAGAAGATGTGCTCACACCTGGAGAGTCGGGAGGAGTCTCACAGATTGGGCCACCATAGTACAAGACCCCCAAATGCCTCATCCACTCCAGATGAACCTGACTGCCCTGCACTGCCTCGATTGTAACCCCGAGGCTCGACTACGGCACACTTCCATGTGTGACAGCCCTGGTGTACCTCGAGGGTAAGCAACAGATCCCTCTATACGATCTTCAGGGACCCTGACACTGTTGCTGCAGCTGGGGAAGAAAGAGGCCCTGAAAGTCCCCAGGCGAGATGATGCCTGACTCCCCTTTGGGGGGTCCAGAGTAACCTCAAGGCCTATGAAACCATGAACGAGGAAATCTCAGGCTCCGACCTCAGCACCAGACGAGGACTGAGGAGCCTGCGACAACTGGGGAGGAATCCCCAGAGACGCCTCACAACTCGCACTGAGACTGGCCTCTCCTGAGAATACAGGGCCGGGTCCCTGGGGTCCCCATCGTAACTAGAGAGGACCCTGCCACAACTCGAGAAAAACCGGAAGCTTCTCCCCTTCAGGCACTGTGTGGCCCTTATCCGTGGCGGCATATCCCTGTCTGCTCAAATGGGTGCTGGACACTTCTGCTGCAGATGGGGAGGAAAGGGGCCGTGTACGTCTCCAGGCAAGACGAGGACTAACTCCCCTGTGGGAGCTCCAGGCGAACCCCAAGACCTAAGTCAGCATGGGCGAGGCAGGCAACCTCAGGCTGTGGCCTCAGCACCAGAGGAGGCCTGGGGACCCGGCTACGACCGGGGAGGTATACCCCGTGGCAACTAGTACGGAGACTGGACTCTCCTGAGGCCAGAGAAGTGGATCCCTGTGGTCCCAGTCATAATTCGAGAGGACCCTGCCGCAACTCGAGAAAAACCAGAAGCTTCTCCCTTGCAGGCGGAGTGAGGCTCTTGTCCACTGCGGCGTCGCGGGTGAAATCACCTGTTCCCTCTTGGACCTCGAAATTCTCCTTCCCACCATTGCTGTAACCTAAGAAGTTCCCTGCCAAACACGTCCCAACTCCAGAGGACAGCCGAGGGTCCCGTCGTGACTAAAGAGGAGCTCAATTTTCACATGCTCAACTCCGAATGATGGGCCTTTCCCTCCTCCATCGGGAAAGGGTTTCCAGCTCTCACCTCTCATCCCAAGAGGAGGCCCTCACACCAGACGAGTCCAGAGGAGCCTCAGGTGTCTGTTCACTTATCAACAAGAACCCCAAATACTTCGTCCACTCCAGATGAACCTGACTGCCCTGCACTGCCTTGACTGCCTCCCCGAGACTCGACTGCCGACACACTGGCACGTGTGATTTCCCCGGGGTACATTGAGGGCAAGCCACAGATCCCTTTGTCCTTTCAACAGAGAGCCAGACACGGCTGCTGCACCCTGGAGTAAAGCGGCACTGCACGTCTATGGGTGAGACGAGGTCTGACTCCCCTCAGGGGGCTCCAGGGGATCCCCAAGACTGAAGTAGGCATGGGTGAGGAAAGCTCAAGCTCCGGTCTCAGCACCAGAATGGGACTGAGGACTTGGCACCACTGGGGAAGAATGCCCAGATGTGAATGGCCCCTCGCAGGGAGACTGGCCTCTCCTGGGGACGCAGGGGTGGGTCCCAGGGGCACTGTTGTAACTTGAGGGGACCCCTTCACAACTCGAAATAAACCAGACACTTCCCTGTAGGTGGGGAGAGCGCCTTGTTCGATGTGGCATCTCGGGGACTTCACCCCTTCCCACCCTTTTGGACCACGAAAGGCCCCTTCACACCCTTGCTGTGTTCCAAGAAGTCCCCAGCCCTACCCATCCCCACTCGAGAGGAACCCTGAGGGTCCCGTCAAGACTCAAGAGGAGCCCCGTTTTCCCCTGCTGGGCTCAAGATGAGGGGCCCTTTCCCAGATCCTTCGGGAAAGGTTACACGGTGTTTCCCTCGCATGTCAAGAGGAGGTGCTACCACCTGGAGAGTCGGGAGGAGTCTCACTAATTCGGCCACCATTCCCCAAGAGCCCCAAATGCCTCGTCCACTCCAGATGAACCTGACTGCCCTGCACTGCCTCGACTGTCACCCCAAGGATCGAATCCAGCACACAGGCCCTTGTGATAGCCCTGGGGTACCTCGAGGACAAGCCACTGATCCCTGTATCTGCTCGACAGGGACCTGCACACTGTTGCTGCAGTTGGGGAGGAAAATGGCTGTGCCCGTCTCCAGGCGAGACAAGGCCTGACTCCCCTGTGGGGGCTCCAGGGAAACTCCAAGACCTATGTCTGCATGGGTGAGGCAAACACAGGCTAAGGCCTCAGCACCAGACGAGGACTGAGGACCCAGCGACGTCTGTGGAGAAATTCCCAGAGGTGCCAATCAAACCGCATGGAGTCTAGGTTCTCCTGAGGCCACAGCAGCGGGTCCCTGTGGTCTCCGTCTTAACTCAAGAGGACCCCGCCGCAACTCGAGAAAAACCAGAAGCTTCTCCCTTGCAGGCGGAGTGAGGCTCTTGTCCACTGCGGCGTCGCGGGTGAAATCACCTGTTCCCTCTTGGACCTCGAAATTCTCCTTCCCACCATTGCTGTAACCTAAGAAGTTCCCTGCCAAACACGTCCCAACTCCAGAGGACAGCCGAGGGTCCCGTCGTGACTAAAGAGGAGCTCAATTTTCACATGCTCAACTCCGAATGATGGGCCTTTCCCTCCTCCATCGGGAAAGGGTTTCCAGCTCTCACCTCTCATCCCAAGAGGAGGCCCTCACACCAGACGAGTCCAGAGGAGCCTCAGGTGTCTGTTCACTTATCAACAAGAACCCCAAATACTTCGTCCACTCCAGATGAACCTGACTGCCCTGCACTGCCTTGACTGCCTCCCCGAGACTCGACTGCCGACACACTGGCACGTGTGATTTCCCCGGGGTACATTGAGGGCAAGCCACAGATCCCTTTGTCCTTTCAACAGAGAGCCAGACACGGCTGCTGCACCCTGGAGTAAAGCGGCACTGCACGTCTATGGGTGAGACGAGGTCTGACTCCCCTCAGGGGGCTCCAGGGGATCCCCAAGACTGAAGTAGGCATGGGTGAGGAAAGCTCAAGCTCCGGTCTCAGCACCAGAATGGGACTGAGGACTTGGCACCACTGGGGAAGAATGCCCAGATGTGAATGGCCCCTCGCAGGGAGACTGGCCTCTCCTGGGGACGCAGGGGTGGGTCCCAGGGGCACTGTTGTAACTTGAGGGGACCCCTTCACAACTCGAAATAAACCAGACACTTCCCTGTAGGTGGGGAGAGCGCCTTGTTCGATGTGGCATCTCGGGGACTTCACCCCTTCCCACCCTTTTGGACCACGAAAGGCCCCTTCACACCCTTGCTGTGTTCCAAGAAGTCCCCAGCCCTACCCATCCCCACTCGAGAGGAACCCTGAGGGTCCCGTCAAGACTCAAGAGGAGCCCCGTTTTCCCCTGCTGGGCTCAAGATGAGGGGCCCTTTCCCAGATCCTTCGGGAAAGGTTACACGGTGTTTCCCTCGCATGTCAAGAGGAGGTGCTACCACCTGGAGAGTCGGGAGGAGTCTCACTAATTCGGCCACCATTCCCCAAGAGCCCCAAATGCCTCGTCCACTCCAGATGAACCTGACTGCCCTGCACTGCCTCGACTGTCACCCCAAGGATCGAATCCAGCACACAGGCCCTTGTGATAGCCCTGGGGTACCTCGAGGACAAGCCACTGATCCCTGTATCTGCTCGACAGGGACCTGCACACTGTTGCTGCAGTTGGGGAGGAAAATGGCTGTGCCCGTCTCCAGGCGAGACAAGGCCTGACTCCCCTGTGGGGGCTCCAGGGAAACTCCAAGACCTATGTCTGCATGGGTGAGGCAAACACAGGCTAAGGCCTCAGCACCAGACGAGGACTGAGGACCCAGCGACGTCTGTGGAGAAATTCCCAGAGGTGCCAATCAAACCGCATGGAGTCTAGGTTCTCCTGAGGCCACAGCAGCGGGTCCCTGTGGTCTCCGTCTTAACTCAAGAGGACCCCGCCACAACTCGAGAAAAACCAGAAGCTTCTCCCCTGCAGAGAGGGTGAGTCCCTTGTCCTTTGCAGCATCTCGAGGGAAAGCACTGCTTACCTCTTGGACCTCGAAAGGCTCATTCATACCCTAGCTGTGACCTAGGAATCTTCCCGCCAAATCCGTGCCCACTCGAGAGGAACTCTGAGGGTCCTACGGAGACTCAAGAGGAACCCCGATATCCCCTTCTGAGCTCCAGATGAGGGGTCCTTCCCTGCTCCATCGGGAAAGGTTTTCCTGTGCTCCTCTCGCATCCCAAGTGGTGACTGTGCATCAGGAGAGTCGGGAGGAGCCTCAGCTGTCCGATCACCACTCCCCAACACCCGCAAATGCCTCGTCCACTTCAGATGAACATGACTTCCCTGCACAGTCTCGACTGTCACCCCGAGGCTCAACTCACAACACACTGGCACATGAGACAGCCCTGGAATACGTCAATGGCAAGCCACAGATCCCTTTGTCCACTTTATGGTGAGCTGGACATTGCAGCTGCTCTTGGTGAAGAAAGATGTCGAGCAAGTCTCCAGGCTAGAAGAGGCCTGACTCACCTGTGGGGGCTCCAGAGTAACCTCAAAACCTATGAAAGCATGAGTGAGGAAATCTCAAGTTCCGACCTCAGCACCAGACGAGGACTGAGGACTGAGTACCCGTGGATGACTGGGGAGGAATCTCCAGAGGCGCCTCACAACTCAAACTGAGAATGGCCTCTTCTGAGGATACAGGGGCAGAGCCCTGGGTTCCAGGTCATAACTCGAGAGGACCCCTTCACAGCTCGAGAAAAATGGAAGCTTCTGCCCTGCAGGCTAGGTGTGGCCCTTGTCCACAAGGACATCTCAGGGGAATTCACCCCGTCCCTCGGGGACCTCGAAAGGCTCCTTTACACCTTTGCTGTGACCCAAAAAGTTCCCCGCCCCACCCATCTCCACTCGAGAGGAACCCCAAGGGACCCACCAAGACTCGAGGAGCCCCGTTTTCCCTTGCTGAGCTCCAGATGAGGAGACCTTTCCCACTCCGTCGGGAAAGGTTTTGTGGTGTTCCCCTAACATCCCAAGAGGAGGTGCTCCCACTTGGAAAGTCGGGAGTAGTCTCACAGTTTGGGCCACCATTCTGCAAGACCCCCAAATGTCTTGTCCACTTCAGATGAATTTGACTGCCCTGCACTGCCTCGACTGTAACCCCGAGGCTTGACTCCAGCACAGTGGCACATGTGACAGCCCTAGGGTACCTCGAGCGCAAGCCATAGATCCCTGTAGCCGCTCAACAGGGCCCCGGACATTGTTACTGCAGTTGGGAAGGAAAGCAGCCATGCACGACTCCATTTGAGACGAGGCCTGACTATGTTCTGCGGGCTCCAGGGGAAGCCCAATGGAAATGACAACACGGGCGAGGCAATCTCAGGCTGCAGCCTCAGCACCAGAAGGGGACTGAGGACTTGGCGCAACTGGGGAGAAATCCCCAGATGTGCCTCTCCCCTCACATGGAGACTGGCCTATCCGGGGGCCACAGGGGCGGATCCCTGTGGTCCCCGTCGAAACTGGAGAGGACCCCGCCGCAAATCGAGAAAAATGAGAAGCTTCACCCTTGCAGGCAGAGTGAGGCCCTTATCCGCTGCGGCCTCCGGGGGGAAATCACCAGTTCCATCTTGGACCTCGAAATGCTCTTTCACACCCTTGCTGTGACCCAAGAAGTTCCCCGCCCCACAGGTCCTCATTCAAGAGCAACCCCGAGGGTAATGCCACGACTCAAGAGGAGCTCCATTTTCCCATGCTCAGCTCCACATGAGGGGCCCTTTCCCTGCTCCATCGGGAAAGGGTTCCCTGTGCTCCCCTCATATCCAAAGAGGAGGCACTCACTCACACCAGGCGAGTCCAGAGAATCCTCAGGTGTCGGGTCACATTTCCCCAAGACCCCCAAATGCCTAGTCCACTCCAGATGAATATGACTGCCTGCACTGCCTCGACTGTCACCCCGAGGACTGACACGGCACACTGGCATGTGTGATAGCCCTGGGGTATCTCGAGGTCAAGCCACTGATCCAGGTATCCGCTCGACAGGGACCCGGACACTGTTGTTGCAGTTGGGGAGGAAAGCGGCTGTGCACATCCCCAGGCGAGACAAGGCCTGACTCCCCTATGGGGGCACGAGAGGAACCCCAAGACCTATGTCATTATGGGCGAGGCAAGCACAGGCTCCGGCCTCAACAACAGACGAGGACTAAGGACCCGGCGACTTCTTGGGGGGCATCCACACAGGTGCCTCGCAACTCCCATGGAGACTGGCCTCTCCTGAGGCCACAGGGGCGGGTCCCTGGGGTCCCTGTCATGACTCGAGAGGACCCTGCCACAACTCGAGAAAAAGCAGAAGTTTCTCCCCTGCAGGGAGGGTGAATCCCTTGTCCGCTGCTGCATCTCAGGGGAAATTACCCCTTCCCTCTTGGACCTACAAAGACTCCTTCATACCCTTGTTGTGACCTAGGAAGTTCCCCGCCCCAACCGTCCCCATTTGAGAGGAGCCCTGAGGGTCCTGCCGAGACTCAAGAGGAGACCCGTTTTCCCCTGCTGAGTTCCAGATGAGGTGCCCTTACCCTGCTCAATATGGAAAGGTTTTCCAGCGCTCCCCTCATCCCAAAGGCGGCTTCGCATCAGGAGAGTCGGGAATAGCCTCAGGTGTTCGACCACCATTCCCCAAGATTCCCAAATGCCTCGTCCACTCAGGATGAACATGACTGCCCTGCACTGTCTTGACTAACACCTCGAGGCTCGACTCCCAACACACTGGCATGAGAGACAGCCCTGGAGTTCCTCGATGGCAAGCCACAGATCCCTATGTCCGCTCTATGGGGAGCCGGACACTGCCTCTGCAGTTAGGGAAGAAAGATGCCATGCATGTATCCAGTCGGGAAGAGGCCTGACTCCCCTATGGGGGCTCCAGGGTAACCTCAAGAACTATGAAAGCATTGGCGAGGAAATCTCAGGCTCCGACATCAGCACCAGATGGGGACTGAGGACCCGGAGATGACTGGGGAGGTATCCCCAGAGGCGCCTCACACTTCGCACTGAGAATGGCCTCTCCTGAGGATACATGGGCGGGTCTCTGGGGTCCCTGTCGTAAGTCGAGAGGACCCCCCCACAACTCGAGAAAAATCGGAATCTTCTCACCTGCTGCTTGTGGTGTGGCCCTTGTCTGCAAGGCATCTCATGGGAATTTATCCAGTCCCTCGTGGACCTCGAAAGGCTCCTTAACACCCTTGATGTGACCCAAGAAGTACCTCGTCCCACCCATCCTCACTCGAGAAGAAAATCAAGGGTCCTGCCAAGACTCAAGAGGAGACCCGTTTTCCCTTGCTGAGCTCCAGGTGACGGGCCCTTTCTCTGCTCAGTCAGGAAAGGTTTCGCGGTGTTCTGCTCACATTGCAAGAGGAGGTGTTCGTACCTGGATAGTTGGGAGGAGTCTCACAGGTTGGACCACCATTCCCCAAGGCCCCCAAATGCCTCGTCCACTTCAGATGAACATGTCTGCCCTGCACTGTCTCGACTGTAACCCCAAGGCTCAACTCCAGCACACTTTCATATGTGACAGCCCTTGGGTACCTCGAGTGTAAGCCATAGATCCCTGTATCCGCTCGACAGGGACCCGGACTGTTACTGCAGTTGGGAAGGAAAGCGGCCGTGAACATCTCCAGTAGAGACGAAGCCTGACTCCTCTCTGCGAGCTTCAGGGCAAGGCCAATACAAATATCAGCATGGGCGAAGCAATCTCAGGCTGCATCCTCAGCACCAGAAGGGGACTGAGGACTTGGCGCCACTGGGAAGGAATCCCCAGATGTGCTTCACACCTTGAACAGAGACTGGCCTATCCTGGGGCCAGAGGGGCGGATCACTGTGGTCCCTTTCGTAACTCGAGAGGACCCTGCCACAACTTGAGAAAAACCAGATGCTTCACCCTTGCAGGCGGAGTGAGGCCCTTGTCCACTGTGGCGTCCCGGGGGAAATCACCCGTTCCTTCTTGGACCTCGAAATGCTGTTTCACACACTTGCTGTGACCCACAAAGTTCCCCACCCCACACATCCCCACTCAAGATGACTGCCCAAAAGGTCCTGCCAGGATCAAGAGAAGCTCCATATTCCTATGCTGAGCTCCAGATGAGGGGCCCTTTCCCTTCTCTTTAGGAAAAGGGTTCCTGGCTCCCCCCTCGCTTCCCAAGAGGAGGCACTCACACCAGGTGAGTCCAGAGAAGCCTCAGGTGTCCGGTCACATTTCTGTAAGACCCCCAAATGCCTAGTCCAGTCCTGATGAATCTGACTGTCCTGCAATGCCTCGACTGTCACCATGAGGCTTGACTCCAGCACACTGGCACATGTCATAGCCCTGGGGTACCTCGAGGTCAAGCCACTGATCCCTGTATCCACTCGACAGGGACATGAACACTGTTGGTGCAGTTGGGGAGGAAAGCGGCTGTGCATGTCCCCAGGCTAGACGAAGACTGACTCCTGTATGGGGGCTCCAGGGGAACACCAGGCCCTGTATCAGCATGGGTAAGGCAAGCACAGGCTCTGGCATCAGCAGCAGACGAGGCCTGAGGACATGGCGACAGCTCGGAAGGAATCCCCACAGGTGTCTCGCAACTCGCATGGAGACTGGCCTCTCATGAAGTCACAGAAGGGGGTCCCTGGGTCCCTATCATAACTCGAGAGGACCCCATCGCAACTCGAGAAAAAGCAGAAACTTCTACCCTGCAGGGAGGGTGAGTCCCTTGTCTGCTGCAGCATCTCGGGAGAAATCACCACTTCATCCTTGGACTTCTAAAGGCTCCTTCATACCCTTGTTGTCACCTCGGAATTCCCCCTCCCCAACCGTACCCACTCGAGAGGAACCCCGAGGGTACTGCGGCGACTCTAGAGGAGTTCTGTCTTTCCCTGTTGAGCTCCAGATGAGGGGCCCTTTCCCTGCTCCATCAGGAAAGGATTTCTGGCGCTCCCCTTGCATCCCAAGAGGCAGCCTCGCAACAGGAGAGTTCGGAGGAGACTCAGGTGTCCAACCACCAGTCCCCAAAATCACCAAATGCATCGTCCACTCCAGATGAACATGAGTGCCCTGCTCTGTCTCGACTGTCACCCTGAGGATCGACTCCCAACACACTGGCATGTGAGACAGCCCTGGAGTACCTCGATGGCAAGCCACAGATCCATGTGTCCTCTTTACGGGGAGCTGGACACTGCCGCTGTAGTTGGGGAAGAAAGAGGCTGTGCAAGTCTCCAGGCGAGAAGAGGACTCATTCGCCTGTGGGAACTCAAGAGTAACCTAAAGACCTATGAATGCATGAGCGAGGAAATCTCAAGCTCGACCTCAGCACCAGTCAAGGACTGAGGACCCAGCGATGACTGGGGAGGAATCCCCAGAGGCGCCTTGCATCTCGCACTGAGAATGGCCTCTCCTGAGGATACAGGGTCAGGTCCTTGGGACCCCCATCGCAACATGAGAGGACCCCGCTGCAACTCGAGAAAAACTGGAAGCTTCTCCCCTGCAGGCATGGTGTGGCCCTTGGCCACATCGGCATCTCAGGAAATTCACCCATCCCTCGTGGACCTCGAAAGGCTCCTTCACACCCTTGCTGTGACCCAAGAAGTTCGCTGCCCGATGTGTCCCCACTCGAGAGGAACACCAAGTGTCCCGCCAAGACTCAAGAGGAGCCCCGTTTTCCCCTGCTGAACTCCAGATGACGGGCCCTTTCCCTGCTCCATGGGGAAAGGTTTGGCAGTGTTCCCCTTGTATCCCAAGAGGAGCTGCTCGCACCTAGAACATCGGGAGCAGTCTCACCGGATGGGCCACAATTCCGCAAGACCCCCAAATGTCTCGCCCACTTGAGATGAACCTGACTGCCCTGCACAGCCTCGACTGTAACCCCGAGGCTCGACTCCGGCACACTGGCACGTGTGACAGCCCTAGCGAACCCTGAGTGCAAGCCATAGATCCCTGTATCCTCTCAACAGGGACCCAGACACTGTTACTGCTGTTGGGAAAGAAAGTGGCCGTGCACGTCTCCAGTCGAGACGAGGTCTGACTCCCCTCTGTAGGCTCCAGGAGATGTCCAACACAACTGTCAGCATGGGCTATGCAATCTCAGTTTGAAACCTCAGCACCAGAAGGGGACTGAGGACTTGGCGCCAGTGGGGAGGAAACCCAGATGTGCCTCGCCCCTCGAAGGGAGACTGGCCTATTCTGGGGCCACAGGGGTGGATCCCTGTGGTCCCGGTTGTAACTCGAGAGGACCCCACCACAACTCGACAAAAACCAGAAGCTTCACCCTTGCAGGTGGTGTGAGGCCCTTTTGCACTGCTGTGTCCCGGGGGAAATCACCTCTTGGACCTCTAATTGCTCTTTCACACCCTTGCTGTGACCCAGGAAGTTCTCCTCCCCACACGTCCCCACTGCAGAGGTCCACCGAGGGTCCAGCTGCGATTCAAGAAGAGCTCCATTTTCCCATGCTCAGCTCCAGATGAGGGGTCCTTTCCCTGCTCCATAGGGAAAGTGTTCCTGGCTCTTCCCTTGCATCCCAAGAGGAGGCACTCATACCAGGCGAGTGCAGAGAAGCCTCAGGCTTCGGGTCACATTTCGGCAAGGCCCCCAAATGCCTACTTCAGATGAATCTGACTGTCCTGCAATGCCTCGACTGTCACCCCGAGGCTCGACTCCGGCATATTGGCATGTGTGATAGCCCTGGGGTACCTCGAGGTCAAGCCACTGATCCCTGTATCCGTCTGACAGGGACCCGGACACTGTTGCTGCAGTTGGGGAGGAAAGCGGCTGTGCACGTCCCCAGGTGAGACGAGGCCTGACTCCCCTATGGGGGCTCCAGGGGTACCCCAAGACCTATGTCAGCATGGGCGAGGCAAGCAGAGGCTCCGGCCTCAGCACCAGACAAGGACTGAGAATCCGGAGATGTCTCGGGAGGAATCCCCACAGGTGCCTCGCAACTCGTATCGAGACTGGCCTCTCCTGAGGTCACAGCGGCGAGTCCCTGAGTCCCCATCATAACTCAAGAGGACCCCGCCACAACTCAAGAAAAACCAGAAGCTTCTCCCCTGCAGGGAGTGTGAGTCCCTTGTCCACTGCAGCATCTCGGGGGAAATTCCCCCTTTCCTGTTGGACCTCAAAAGGCTCCTTCATGCCCTTATTGTTAACTAGGAAGTACCCCGCCCCACATGTCCCCATTCGAGAAGACCACCGAGGGTCCCGCTGCGAGTCAAGAGGAGCTCCACTTTCCCCTGCTCAGCTCCAGATGAGGGGCCCTTTCCCTGCTCCATCGGGAAAGGGTTCCCGGCTCCCCCCTCACATCCCAAGAGGAGGCACTCACACCAGGCGAGTGCAGAGAAGCCTCAGGCGTCGGGTCACATTTCCGCAAGACCGCCAAATGCTTCGTCCACTCCAGATGAATCTGACTGTCCTGCACCGCTTCAACTGTCACCCCGAGGCTCAACTCCGGCACACTCTCACGTGTGATAGCCCCGGGGTACTTTGAGGTCAAGCCACTGATCCCTGTATCCACTCGACAGGGACCTGGACACTGTTGCTGCAGTTTGGGAGGAAAACGGCTGTGCACGTCCCCAGGTGAGACGAGGACTGATTCCTCTATGGGGGCTTCAGGGAAACCCCAAGACCTATGTCAGCACGGGCTAGGCAAGCACAAGCTCCGGTCTCAGCAACAAACGAGGACTGAGGGCCCAGAGACGTCTCGGGAGGAATACCCACATGTGCCTCACAACTCACATAGAGACTGGCCTCTCCTGAGGCCAGAGGGGCAGATCCCAGGGTTCCCCGTTGTAACTCAAGAGGACCCCGCCGCAACTCGGGAAAAACCAGAAGCTTCTCCTCTGCAGGGAGTGTGAGTCCCTTGTCCACTGCAGCATCTCGGGAGAAATCATCCCTTTCCTCTTGGACCTCGAATGGCTCCTTCATACCAATTTTGTGACCTAGGAAGTTCCCCGTCCCAATCGTCCCCATTCGAGAGGAGCTCCACAGTTCCCCTCGAGTCTCAAGAGGAGCCCTATTTTCCCCTGCTGAGCTCAGGATGAGGGCCCATTTCCCTGCTCAATCAGGGAAGGTTTACGGCGCTCCCCTCCCATCCTAAGAGATGGGCTCGCAACAGGAGAGTCGAGAGGAGCCTCAGGTGTCTGACCACCACTCCCCAAGGTCCCCAAATGCCTCGTCCACTACAGATGAGCACTACTGCCCTGCACTGTCTCAACTGTCACCATGAGGCTCGACTCCCAACACACTGGCATGTGAGACAGCCCTGGAATACCTCGATGGCAAGCCACAGATCCCTGTGTCCGCTTGACAAGGAACCAGACACTGCCACTTCAGCAGGGGAAGAAAGAGGCCTTGCCAGTCTCCAGGCGAGAAGAGGCCTGACTCCCCTGTGGGGGCTCCAGGAGATGTCCAATACAAATGTCAGTATGGGTTATGCAATCTCAGTTTGAAGCCTCAGCACCAGAAGGGGACTGAGGACTTGCGCCAGTGAGGAGGAATCCCCTGATGTGCCTCGCCCCTCACAGGGAAAATGGCCTATCCTGGGGCCACAGGGGTGGATCCCTGTGGTCCCAGTCATAACTCGAGAGGACCCCACCGCAACTCGACAAAAACCAGAAGCTTCTCCCCTGCAGGGAGTGTGAGTCCCTTGTCCGCTGAAGCATCTCGGGTGAAATCACCCCTTTCCTCTTGGACCTCGAAGGCTATTTCATATCCTTGTTGTGATGTAGGAAGTTCCCTGTCCCAACCGTCCCCACTCGAGATGAATCCTGACGTACCACCATGACTCAAGAGGAGCCCTGTTTTCCCCTGTTGAGCTCCAAATGAGGGGTCCTTTTCCTACCCCATCGGGAAAGGTTTTAAGGTGCTCCACTTGCATCCCAAGAGGTGGCCTCACATCAGGAGAGTCGGGAGGAGACTCAGGTGTCTGATAACCACTCCCCAAGTTCCCTAAATGCCTCGTCCACTCCAGATGAACATGACTGCCTTGCACTGTCTCATCTGTCACCCCGAGGCTCGACTCCCAACACACTGGCACTTGAGAGAGCCCTGGAGTTCCTCGGTGGCAAGCCACAGATCCCTGTGTCCACTTTACGGGAAGCTGGACACTGCCGCTGTGTTGGGGAAGATAGAGGCCTGTAAGTCTCCAGGCTAGAAGAGGCCTGACTCCCGTGTCATGGCTCCAGAGTAGCCTCAAGACCTATTAAAGCATGAGCGAGGAAATCTCAGGCTCCGACCTCAGCAACAGACGAGGACTGAGGACCCGGCAAAGACTGAGAACACAACACATACTGAGAATGCCCTCTCCTGAGGATACATTGGCAAGTCCCTGGGTTCCACGTTCTGACTCGAGAGAACCCTGCCACAACTCCAGAAAAACACGGAGCTTCTCCCCTGCAGGCGTGGTGTGGCCCTTGTCCACCATAGCATCTCAGGGGAATTCACCCTGTCCCTCGTGGACCTCTAAAGGCTCCTTCCCACCCTAGCTGTGACCCAAGAAGTTCCCAGCCCCACCCGTCCCCACTCCAGAGGAACCTCAAGGGTCCTGCCAAGACTCAAGAGGTGCCCGTTTTCTCCTGCTGAGCTCCAGATGAGGGGTCTTTTCCTTGCTCTGTCGGGAAAGGTTTAGCGGTGTTCCCCTCACATCCCAAGAGGTGACATTGCATCAGGAGATTCGAGAGGAGCCTCAGGTGTCCGACCACCACATCCCAAGATCCCCAAATGCCTCGTCCAGTCCAGAGGAACATGAGTGCCCTGCACTGTCTCGATTGTCAACCCGAGAATCGACTCTCAACACACTAGCACGTGAGACAGCCCTGGAGTACCTCAATGGCAAGCCACAGATTCCTGTGTCCACTTACGGGGAGCTGGACACTGCCGCTGCAGTTGGAGAAGAAAGAGGCCAGGCAAGTATCCGGGAAAGAAGAGGCCTTACTCCCCTGTGGGGGCTCCAGAGTAACCTGTAGACCCATGACAGCATTAGCGAGGAAATCTCAGGCTCGACCTCAGCAACAGAGGAGGACTGAGGACCCGGCGATGATTAGGGAGGAATCCCCAGAGGCGCCTCGCAACTCGCACTGAGAAAGGCCTCCCCTCAGGTTACAAGGGCGGGTCCCTGTGGTCCCCATCATAACTCGAGAGGACCCCGCCGCAACTCAAGAATAACTGGAACACTCCCCCCTTCAGGTCTGGAGTGGTCCATGTCCGCAAGGGCATCTCAAGGGAATTCACCCCGTCCTTCGTGGCCCTTGAAAGGCTCATTCACACCCTTGCTGTGAAAAAAGAAGTTTCCCCCCAGCNGTCCCTTGTCCGCTGAAGCATCTCGGGTGAAATCACCCCTTTCCTCTTGGACCTCGAAGGCTATTTCATATCCTTGTTGTGATGTAGGAAGTTCCCTGTCCCAACCGTCCCCACTCGAGATGAATCCTGACGTACCACCATGACTCAAGAGGAGCCCTGTTTTCCCCTGTTGAGCTCCAAATGAGGGGTCCTTTTCCTACCCCATCGGGAAAGGTTTTAAGGTGCTCCACTTGCATCCCAAGAGGTGGCCTCACATCAGGAGAGTCGGGAGGAGACTCAGGTGTCTGATAACCACTCCCCAAGTTCCCTAAATGCCTCGTCCACTCCAGATGAACATGACTGCCTTGCACTGTCTCATCTGTCACCCCGAGGCTCGACTCCCAACACACTGGCACTTGAGAGAGCCCTGGAGTTCCTCGGTGGCAAGCCACAGATCCCTGTGTCCACTTTACGGGAAGCTGGACACTGCCGCTGTGTTGGGGAAGATAGAGGCCTGTAAGTCTCCAGGCTAGAAGAGGCCTGACTCCCGTGTCATGGCTCCAGAGTAGCCTCAAGACCTATTAAAGCATGAGCGAGGAAATCTCAGGCTCCGACCTCAGCAACAGACGAGGACTGAGGACCCGGCAAAGACTGAGAACACAACACATACTGAGAATGCCCTCTCCTGAGGATACATTGGCAAGTCCCTGGGTTCCACGTTCTGACTCGAGAGAACCCTGCCACAACTCCAGAAAAACACGGAGCTTCTCCCCTGCAGGCGTGGTGTGGCCCTTGTCCACCATAGCATCTCAGGGGAATTCACCCTGTCCCTCGTGGACCTCTAAAGGCTCCTTCCCACCCTAGCTGTGACCCAAGAAGTTCCCAGCCCCACCCGTCCCCACTCCAGAGGAACCTCAAGGGTCCTGCCAAGACTCAAGAGGTGCCCGTTTTCTCCTGCTGAGCTCCAGATGAGGGGTCTTTTCCTTGCTCTGTCGGGAAAGGTTTAGCGGTGTTCCCCTCACATCCCAAGAGGTGACATTGCATCAGGAGATTCGAGAGGAGCCTCAGGTGTCCGACCACCACATCCCAAGATCCCCAAATGCCTCGTCCAGTCCAGAGGAACATGAGTGCCCTGCACTGTCTCGATTGTCAACCCGAGAATCGACTCTCAACACACTAGCACGTGAGACAGCCCTGGAGTACCTCAATGGCAAGCCACAGATTCCTGTGTCCACTTACGGGGAGCTGGACACTGCCGCTGCAGTTGGAGAAGAAAGAGGCCAGGCAAGTATCCGGGAAAGAAGAGGCCTTACTCCCCTGTGGGGGCTCCAGAGTAACCTGTAGACCCATGACAGCATTAGCGAGGAAATCTCAGGCTCGACCTCAGCAACAGAGGAGGACTGAGGACCCGGCGATGATTAGGGAGGAATCCCCAGAGGCGCCTCGCAACTCGCACTGAGAAAGGCCTCCCCTCAGGTTACAAGGGCGGGTCCCTGTGGTCCCCATCATAACTCGAGAGGACCCCGCCGCAACTCAAGAATAACTGGAACACTCCCCCCTTCAGGTCTGGAGTGGTCCATGTCCGCAAGGGCATCTCAAGGGAATTCACCCCGTCCTTCGTGGCCCTTGAAAGGCTCATTCACACCCTTGCTGTGAAAAAAGAAGTTTCCCCCCAGCTCCCGGACCCACTCGAGAGGAACCCCAAGGGTCACGCCAAGAATCAAGAGGAGCCACGTTTTCCCCTGCTGAGCTCCAGATGAGGGGCTCTTTCCCTGCTCTGTCGGGAAAGGTTTCGCGGTGTTCCCCTCACATCCCAAGAGGAAGTGCTCACACCTGGAAACTCTGGACGAGTCTCACAGTTTGGGCCACCATTCCCCAAGACCCCCAAATGCCTCGTCCATTTCAGATGATTATGACTGCCCTGCTAGCCTCGACTGTAACCCCGAGGCTCCACTCAGGCACACTGGCCTGTGTGACAGCCCTAGGGTACCTCGAGCACAAGCTGTAGATCACTGTATCCGCTTGACAGGGACCCGGACACTGTTACTGCAGTTGGGAAGGAAAACCGCCACGCACGTCTCCAGTCGAGACGAGGCCTGACTCCCCTCTCCTGCCTCCAGAGGAAGCCGAATACAAATGTCAGCACGGGTGACGCAATCTCAGGCTGCAGCCTCAGCACCAGAAGGGGACTGAGGACTTGGCGCCATTGGGGAGGAATCCGCAGATGTGCCTCTACCCTTGTACAGAGACTGGCCTATCCTGGGGCCACAGGGGCGGATCCCTGTGGTCCCAGTAGTAACTTGAGAGGGCCCCGATGCAAATAGAGGAATACCAGAAGCTTCACCCTTGCAGGCAGAGTGAAGCCCTTGTCCGCTGCGGCATTCCAGGGGAAATCACCTGTTCCCTCTTGAACCTCGAAATGCTCTTTCACACCCCTGTTTTCACCGAATATGTTCACCGCCCCAGACATCCCCACTTGAGACACCGCCCAGGGTCCCGCCGTGACTCAAGAGGAGTTCCATTTTCCCATCCTCAGATCCAGATGAGGGGCCCTTTGCCTGCTCCGTCGGGAAAGGGTTCCTGGCTCTTCCCTCGAATCCCAAGAGGAGGAATTCACACCAGGCGAGTCCAGAGAAGCCTCAGGCGTCAGGTCACATTTCCGCAACTCCCCAAAGCCTACTCCATTCCAGATGAATCTGACTGTCCTGCACTGTCTCGACTGTCACCCCAAGGCTCTATTCCAGCACACTGGCACGTGTGAGAGCCCTGGGGTACCTCTAGGTCAAGACACTGGTCTTTGTATCCGCTTGACAGGGACCCGGACACTGTTGCTGCAGTTGGGGAAGATAGCCGCTGTGCACGTCCCCAGGCGAGACGAGGCCTGACTCCCCTACGGGGGCTTCAGGGAAACCTCAAGACCTATGTCAGCATGAGCAAGGCAAGCAGAGGCTCCGGCCTCAGCACCAGACTAGGACTGAGGACCTGGTGATGTCTCGGGAGGTATCCCCACAGGTGCCTCACAACTCGCATGGAGACAGGCCTCTCCTGAGGCCACAGGGTCGGGTCCCTGGGGTTCCCATCGTATCTCAAGAGGAACCCGCTGCAACTCGAGAAAAACCAGAAGCTTCTCCCCTGCAGGGAGTGTGAGTCCCTTGTCCGCTGCAGCATCTCGTGTGAAATCACCCCTTTCCTCTAGGACCTCGAAGGCTATTTCATATCCTTGTTGTGATGTAGGAAGTTCCCTGTCCCAACCGTCCCCACTCGTGATGAATCCCAAGGGTACCACCACGTCTCAAGAGGAGCCCTGTTTTCCCCTGTTGAGCTCCAAATGAGGGGTCCTTTCCCTGCTCCATCGGGAAAGGTTTTACGGCACACCACTTGCATCCCAAGAGGTGGCCTCACATTAGGAGAGTCGGGAGGAGACTCAGGTGTCTGACAACCACTCCCCAAGTTCCCTAAATGCCTCGTCCACTCCAGATGAACATGACTGCCTTGCACTGTCTCGACTGTCACCCCGAGGCTCGACTCCCAACACACTGGCACTTGAGAGAGCCCTGGAGTTCCTCAGTGGCAAGCCACAGATCCCTGTGTCCACTTTACGGGGAGCTGGACACTGCCGCTGTGTTGGGGAAGATAGAGGCCGTGCAAGTCTGCAGGCTAGAAGAGACCTGACTCCCCTGTCATGGCTCCAGAGTAACCTCAAGACCTATGAAAGTGTGAGTGACGAAATCTCAGGCTCTGACCTCAGCAACAGACGAGGACTGAGGACCCGGCAATGACTGGGGAGCAATCCCCAGAGGTGTCTCACAACTCGTACTGAGAAAGGCCTCTCCTGAGGATACATAGGCAGGTCCCTGGGGTCTGCGTCCTGACTTGAGAGAACCCCACTGCAACTCCAGAAAAACCCGAAGCTTCTCCCCTGCAGAAGTGGCATGGCCCTTGTCCGCAATGGCATCTCAGGGGAATTCAACCTGTCCCTCATGGACTTCTAAAGGCTCCTTCCCACCCCAGCTGTGACCCAAGAAGTTCCCAGCCCTACCCGTCCCCAATTGGGAGGAATCCCAAGGGTCCTGCCAAGACTCAAGAGGATCCCCGTTTTCCCCTGCTGAGCTCCAGATGAGGGGCCCTTTCCCTGCTCCTTTGGGAAAGGTTTCACGGTGTTCCCCTCATATCCCAAGAGGAAGTGCTCACTCCTAGAGAGTCGGGAGGAGTCTCACAGGTTGGGCCAACATTCCCCAAGGCCCCCAAATGCCTCATCCGCTTCAGATGAACCTGACTGACCTGCACTGCCTCGATAGTCACCCCGAGGCTCGACTCCGGCACACTGGTAGGTGTGACAGCCCAAGGGTATCTCGAGCGCAAGACATAGATCCCTGTGTCCGCTTGAGAGGGACCTGGACACTGTTACTGCATTTGGGAAGGAAAGCGGCCATGCACGTCTCCCCTAGAGACGAGGCCTGACTCCCCTCTGTGGGCTCCAGGGGAAGCCCAGTACAAATATCAGCACGGGTGAGGCAATCTCAGGCTGCAACCTCAGTACCAGAAGGGGACTGAGGACTTGGCGCCATTGGGGAGGAATCCCCAGATATGCCTCACCACTCGCACGAAGACTGGCCTATCCTGGGGCCACAGGGTCGGATCCCTGTGGTCCCATCGTAACTCGAGAGAACCCCTCCACAACTGGAGAACAACCAGAAGCTTCACCCTTGCAGGTGGAGTGAGGCCCTTGTCCGCTTCGGCATCCCAGGGGAAATCACCCTTTCCCTCTTGGACCTGGAAATTCTCATTCAAACCCTTGCTGTGACCCAAGTAGTTCCCCGCCCCACACGTACCCACTTGGCAGGACAGCCGAGGCTCCCTCCGCGACTCAAGCTGAGCTCCATTTAAACATGCTCAGCTCCAGATGAGGAGTCCTGTCCCTGCTCCATCAGGAAAGGGTTCCTGGCTCTCCCCTCGCATCCCAAGAGGAGGTACTCACACCAGTCTGGTCCAGAGAAGCCTCAGGCTTCAGGTCACATTTCTGCAAGACCCCCAAATGCCTAGTCCACTCCAAATGAATCTGATTGTCTTGCATTGCCTCGACTGTCACCCCAAGGCTCGCTCTGGCACACGGGCACGTGTGATAGCCTTGGGGTACCTCAAATTCAAAACACTGATCCCTTTATCTGCTCTACATTGTCCCAGACACTGTTGCTGCAGTTGTGGAGGAAAGCAGCTGTGCACATTCCCAGGCGAGATGAGGCCTGACTCCCCTATTGGGGCTCCAGGGGAACACCAAGAACTATGTCAGCATGGGCGAGGCAAGCACATACTCCGGCCTCAGCACCAGACGAGGACTGAGGACCTCACAACATCTCAGGAGGAATCCCTACAGGGGCCTCTCAACTCACATGGAGATTGACCTCTCCTGAGGCCACAGGGTCGGGTTCCTGGGGTTCCCGTTGTAGCGTGAGAGGACCCTGCTGCAAATCTAGAAAAACCCGAAGCTTCTCCCCTGCATGGTGGGTGAGTCCCTTGTCCGCTGCAGCATCTCGGGAGAAATCACACCTTCCTACTTGGACCTCAAAAGGCTCCTCTATTCCTTTCTTGTGACCTAGGAAGTTCCACGCCCCAATCGTCCCCACTCCAGAGGAACCCTGAGGGTCCCGCCGCGACTCAAGAGGATCCCCGTTTTCCCCTGCTGAGCTCCAGATGAGGGTCCCTTTGCCTGCTCTGTCAGGAGGGGGTTCCCAGCTCCTCCCTCGCATCCCTAGAGGAGGCACTCACACCAGGCGAGTCCAGAGAAGCCTCAGGCATCGGGTCACATTTCCGCATAACACCCAAATTCCTAGTCCACTTCAGATGAAACTAACTGTCCTGCACTGCCTCGACTGTCACCCCGAGGCTCGACTCTGGCACTCTGGCACGTATGATAGCCCTGGGATACCATGAGTTCAAGCCACTGATCCTTGTATTGGCTCGACAGGGACCCGGACACTGTTGCTGCAGTTGGGGAAGAAAGCGGCTGTGCATGTCCCCAGGCGAGATGAGGCCTGACTCCCCTTTGGGGGCTCAAGCAGAACCCCAAGATCTATGTCAGCATGGAAGAAGCAAGCACTGGCTCCGCCCTCAGCAGCAGCCGAGAACTAAGGACCCGGTGACATCTCGGGAGGACTCCCCACATGTGCCTTGCAACTCGCACGGAGACTGGGCTCTCCAGAGGCTACGGAGGCAGTTCCCTGGGGACCCCATCGGAACTCGAGAGGACCACACTGCTACTCGAGAAATACCAGAAGCTTCTCCCCTGCAGGTCGGGTGAGTCCCTTGTACTCTGCAGCATCTCTGGGGAAAGAAGCCCTTCACTCTTGGACCTCGGAAGTCTCCTTCATACCCTTGTTGTGACTTAGGAAGTTCCCCGCCCCAACCGTCCCCACTCGAGTGGAAAACCGAGGGTCCCACCGTGACTCAAGAGGAGCCCCGTTTTCCCCTGCTGAGCTCCAGAGGAGGGGCCCTTCCCTGCTCCATCGGGAAAGGATTTCCGGTGCTCCCCTTGCATCCCAAGAGGTGGCCTCGCATCAGGAGTGTCGGGAGGAGCCTGAGGTGTCTGACCACCACTCCCCAAGATCCCCAAATGCCTCATCCACTCCAGATGAACATGACTGCCCTGCACTGTCTCGACTGTCACCCCGAGGCTCGACTCCCAACACAATGGCATGTTAGACAGCCTTGGAGTACCTCGATGGCAAGCCACAGATCCCTGTGTCCGCTTTACCGGGAGCTGGACACTGCCGCTGCAGTTGGGGAAGAAAGAGGCCTTTCAAGTCTCCAGGCAAGAAGAGGCCTGACTCCCCTTTGGGGTCTCCAGAGTAACCTCAAGACCTATGAAAGCATGAGCGAGGAATTCTCAGTCTCCGACCTCAGCACCAGACGAATACTGAGCACCCAGCGATGACTGGGCAGGAATCCCCAGACGTGCTTCGCAACTCGCACTGAGAATGGCCTCTCCTGAGGATAAAGGGGCGGCACCCTGGAGTCCTCATTGTAACTCCTGGGGACCCCGAAGCAACTCGAGAAAAACTAGAAGCTTCTCCCCTTCAGGCATGGTGTGGCCTTTGTCCGCAATGGCATCTCCTGGGAATTCACCCCTTCCCTCATGGACCTCGCAAGGCTCCTTCACACCCTTGCTGTAATCCTGGACGTTCCCAGCCCCACCCGTCCCCACTCGAGAGGAACCCCAAGGGTCCTGCCAAGAGTCAAGAGGAGCCCCGTTTTCCCCTGCTGAGTTTCGGATGACAGGCCCTTTCAGTGCTTCTTCTGGTAAGGTTTTTCGGTGTTCCCCTCACATCCAAAGAGGAGGTGCTCGCACTTGGAAAGTCGGGAGGAGTCTCACAGTTTGGGCCACCATGCTCCACGATCCACAAATGCCTCGTCCACTTTAAATGAACCTGACTGCCTTGCACTGCCTCGACTGTAACCCCGAGGCTCGCCTCCGGTATATAGGCACATGTGACAGCCCTAGGGTATCTTGAGTGCAACCATAGATCCCTGTATCTGCTCGACAGGGATCTGGACACTGTTACTGCAGTTGGGGAGGAAAGCGGCTGTGCCCATCCCCAGGCAAGACGAGGCCTGATTCCACTATGGGGGCTCCAGGAGAACCCCAAGACCTATGTCATCATGGGCTAGGCAAGCACACGCTCCAGCCTCAGCACCAAAAGAGGACTGAGGACCCTGCGACATCTCGGGAGGAATCCCAACAGGTGCCTCGCAACTCGCATGGAGACTGGCTTCTCCTGAGGCCACAGGGGGGGGTCCCTGGGGTCACCGTCGTAACTCGAGAGGACCCTGCCGCAACTCGAGAAATAGCAGAAGCTTCTCCCCTGCAGGGAGGGTGAGTCCCTTGTCTGCTGCAGCATCTCAGGGGAAATCACCCTTTCCCTCTTGGACCTCGAAAGGCTGCTTCATACCCTTGATGTGACCTCGAAAGTTTCCTGCCCCAACTGTCCCCCTGAAGAGGAACCCCGAGGGTCCCGCTTCAAGTCAAAAGGAGCCCCGTTTTCCCCTGCTGAGCTTCAGATGAGGGGCCATTTCCCTTCTCCATCGTGAAAGGTTTTCCGGATCTCCCCTCGTATCACAAGCGGTGGCCTTGCATCAGTAGAGTCTAGGGGAGTCTCAGGTTTCCGACCAGCACTCCCCAAGATCCCCAATTGCCTCTTCCACTCCAGATGAACATGACTGCCCTACACTGTCTCGACTGTCACTGTGAGGCTCGACTCTCAACACACTGGCACGTGAGATAGCCCTGCATTACCTCGATGGCAAGCCACACTTCCCATGTCCGATTTATGGGGAGCTGGACACTGCCTCTGCAGTTGGGGAAGAAAGATGCAGTGCAAGTCTTTAAGCGAGAAGAGGCCTGACTCCCCTGTGGGTGCTCCAGAGTTACCTCAAAACCTATGAAAGCATGTGTGAGGAAATCTTAGGCTCCGAACTCAGCAACAAACATGGACTGAGGACCCGGAAAAAACTGGAGAGGAATCTTCAGGGGGACTTCACAACTCACACTGAGAATGGCCTCTCTTGAGGATACAAGGGTGGGTCCCTGGGGTCCCAGACATAACTCGAGAGGACCACGCCGTAATTCTAGAAAAACTGGTAGTTTCTCCCCTGCAGGCTTGGTGTCGCCCTTGCCCGCAACGGCATCTCAGGAGAATACTCTATGTCACTCGCGGACCGTGAAATGCTCCTTCAAACCCTTGCTGTGAACAAAGAAGTTCCCCACACCACCCGTCACCACTTGAGGGGAACCCCAACGGTCTCGCCAACACTCAAGAATAGACCCGTTTTCCCTGCTGAGCTCCAGATGAGGGGCCCTTTCCCTGCTCCATCGGGAATGGTTTTGCGGTGTTCCTCTCACATCCCAAGAGGAGGTTCTCCCACCTGGAAAGTCGGGAGGAGTCTCACAGGTTGGATCACCATTACCCAAGACCCCCAAATGCCTCCTCCACTTCAGATGAACCTGACTGACCTGCAATGCCTCGACTGTAACCCTGAGGCTCGACTACTGCACACTGGCACATGTGACAGCCCTAGGGTACCTCGAGCACAAGCCATAGATACCTGTATCCGCTCAACAGGGACCCGGACACTGTTACTTCAGTTTGGAAGGAAAGCGGCCATGCACGTCTCCAGATGAGAAGAGGCCTGACTCCCCTCTGCGGGCTCCAGGCGAAGCCCAATACAAAGGTCCACATGGGTGAAGCAATCTCAGGCTGCAGTCTCAGCACCAGAAGGGGACTGAGGACTTGGCACAACTGGGGAGGAATCCCCAGGTATGCCTCGCTCCTTGCATGGAGACAGGCCTATCCTGGGGCCACAGGGGTGGATGCATGTGTTCCCCGTCATAACTCAAGAGGACCCCGCCGCAACTCGAGAAAAACCAGAAGCTTCACCCTTGCAGGGAGGGTGAGGCGCTTGTCTGCTGTGGCATCCCGGGGGAAATAACAAATTCCCTCTTGGACCTCAAAATGCTCTTTCACACCCTTGCTGTGACCCAAGAAGTTCCCTGCCCCACACGTCCCCACTCGAGAGGACTGCCGAGGGACACGCTGTGACTCAAGAGGAGCTCCATTTTCCCATGCTCAACTCCAGATGAGGGGTCCTTTCCCTGCTCCATCAGGAAAGGGTTCCCGGCTCTCCCCTCGCATCCCAAGAGGAGGCACTCACACCAGGCGAGTCCAGAGAAGCCTCAGGCTTCTCTGGAATATGAATGATATTTTGTTTGCTCATGAGGACGAGACAAAGACGCTTCTTGCTGCCACTTTTCTAAAAGAAAGTTTAGCTTTGCATGGACTGTTCATTGCCCCTGAAAAAGTACAAAATCTTGAGCCTTACTCTTAGGATTTAGATTGGAAAGAGAAAAATTTACAGCTCAGAAAATAGAAATCCGTAAGGATAAGCTTTCCACCCTGAATGATTATCAAAAATTACTGGGAGATATAAATTGGATTCGCCCTTACTTGAAATTAACTACTGGACAGCTTAAACCTTTATTTGATATTTTAAAAGGAGATCCTAATCCATCTTCCCCAAGGATATTAACTGATGAAGCTCGCGAGGCATTAGCTGTTGCTGAAGCTGCCACCAGTTCCCACTATTGTACATTTTGTGATTATTCTCAGCCCTGGTATTTATGTGTTTTGCCTTCTGCGCACATGCCTACAGCAGTGTTGTTTCAAAATGAACTAATGCTTTGGATACATTTGCCTGTTTCCCCTGCTAAGGCTTTGTCTCCTTACTTTGAACTTGTTGCAGCACTTATAGCCAAAGGACGTTCTGATTCTTGTCTTTATTTAGGCAGAGATCCACATACTATTTACATGCCTTTCACCCAGAAACAACTGGAGTGGCTCTTCCAGTTCAGCGATTCCTGGATATGTGCTTTGGCAGCATTTGCAGGAAAACTTGATAATCATTACCCTACTCACCCTATTCTTCAATTTCCAGCAACGCATTCTTTTGTTTTCCCAAAGATCACTGCGTCTCAGCCACTTGCGGAAGCCCTAACCGTGTTTACAGACGGCTCTTGTAATGGAAAAGCCACGTTCGCCTGTAATGACCAGCTTACTTCATGGCAGACTGGATCTACGTCGGCCCAAGAGGTCGAACTTTGCACAGTGCATCCAGCCCTTTCCTATTTTATGTCTGATCCTATTAATTTGTATTCTGACAGTAAATACGTTGTTCATGCCTTAAATCTTTTAGAGACAGTTCCTTTCATTAGCACTACTAATTCTGTTGTTCAATAGCTTTTTAGGAGTATCCAGCAATTATTACATAATAGAAAGCATAAGTGTTTCTTTGGACATCTCCGCTCTCATACCGCCCTTCCAGGACCTTTAGCACAAGGAAACACGTTGGCCAATTTAGGAACTAAAGCCCAGGTTTTATTTACTCTAGAACAGAATGTGCAAGCTGCTGTTGCATCTCATGCTAAACATCATCAAAACAGTGCTTCTCTTAGGCAGCAGTTTCAACTTTCTAGAGAAGCTGCTCATCAGATTGTTAAAAACTGTAATACTTGCCCCCAATATTTTACAGTGCCTCGTTATGGAGTGAATCCACGAGGACTGCTACCCAATCATCTCTGGCAAATGGATGTAACACATGTTCCTTCTTTTGGTAGATTGAAATATGTTCATGTTTCTATAGACACTTATTCTGGTTTTCTTACAGCTACTGCTCTTTCAGGAGAAGCCACGCGGCATTGCATCACACATTGCATTCGCTCATTTTCCATTATGGGACTGCCAAAAATCATAAACACTGACAATGGCCCGGGTTATTCTTCTTCCTCTTTTAAAAGATTTTGTTCCCAATTGAATATAATTCATAAAACTGGCATTCTTTATAGTCCACAGGGACAAGGTGTCGTGGAATGAGCACATCAGACTTTAAAAGCTCAATTGTCTAAAATTCAAAGGGGGGAGCTTTACCCTTCCTCCCCACATAATTACCTAAATCATACTCTTTTCATTTTAAATTTTTAAAATCTTAGTTCTGAAGGTACGTCTGCAGTGCAGAGGCTGTGGAATATGTCTCCTAAAAATCCTTGCCATTAGTAAAATGGAAGGACCCTTTAACAGGGCAATGGCATGGGCCCGACTCAGTTCTAATTTGGGGTCGAGGTCATGTTTTATTTTTTTCACTGAACGATGAAGCACTGCGCTGGCTCCAGGAAAGGCTGGTATGCCAGACGAACACAATCTTTGATCACCCAAATGAAGAAACTGCAGCTGAGAGAACGACCCAAACTGCCGACTCAACAGCAGATTCATCAACTGACGATGATGGTTCGGCAGATTGCGGCTGAAACATCACAACTTCAAGTTTCTGTAACTTATCTGGTTTTAGGCCTGGTCTGTGCCTTGTTTAGCCAGACTTTTCCACAAGCTCAGGCTAATGTTTTTATCTCTTGGGCTCACTCTTATGCTGAATATTATAATACTTCTGCTTGTTGGGTGTGTACAGCCATGCCTTTATCAGTACAGAACAGATTGCCCTGGTGGGTGATGCCAATTGATCATAATGTTGCAAATTCTCTTTGTGATTTTCTAAAACAACAAAAGCAGTTTTATCTAAGTAGCACTTATAATTATTCAAGCTTCTCTTGGTATAAGAATGCAAATATTTCTTTATGTTCTGTTAACTTTAATATCACTGTTAGTCATGAGGTTGTAGTTTCCGCATTTGCTGGATACATCAACAGCACCAGGAAACAGCGCCAACGTCAA
>SJYW01021976.1:4127-14377 GCA_006410735.1 Raphicerus campestris | reverse complement strand
CCTCCTCTATCTGCCTGGCCAAGGCTTCCCCCAGCCCCACCTTTCTGCTCCCTAGCTACTCTGGCCCTGGGCCTCAGTGTCTGGAGGGTTGCTCTCACTTTGAAACTCTGAAATGGAGAGCAGATTAGAGCCCTAGTTTCTGGTCTCTGCTCCTTCCAAACCCTGGATTGGTAATGCAGTAGAAAGTGGATAGGATTGGAAGTCAGCCATACCTGAATCTGAAGGCACCCCTGGGTGATGGCAACCCACTCCAGCATTCTTGCCTGAAAATCCCAAGGACAGAGGTGCCTGACAGGTTACAGTCTATGAGGTCACAAGTGTCAGACACGACTTAGTGACTAAACCACCCCTGGATGATCCTGTGTAGGTAATTCACTCCTCAGTTTCCCCATCTATAACTTGGAGATGTTAAAGATCTAATCCCTCATAGGTTCTGGTGAGAAGGCCCAATGCCTGGCCCCCCAGGTTCCTGATGGCCACAATAATACCTTCCTCTAGTCAGGGTCCTCCTCCAGGAAGCTTCTTGGAGGGAGCCGCCCGCCTCAGATTGCCCCACTGCAGCATGCCTCCTCAGCACTTAGGTGCATTCTTTGCAGTAATTCCCTGGGAGGCCAGCAAAGCAGCCAGCCTAGAGCTGACTTGGCAGCAAGGCGGGGTTGCAGAATCCTCAGGGTAGGAATGCTGCCTGGTCACTTTTGGTGTGTGAAGCTGGGCTGCTGAGAAAACAGTGTCAGAGCCCAGCTCCTCTCTTCTCCCCTCCCTGGTGCTAGGCCCAGGGAGATGCCTCTGCTAGAGGAACAGATTCGAGATGACACAGGTTTCCCTGTCATGTTCCTGTGTCAGCGGATGGGGTCTGCTACATTCTTCCCACTTGGCTCACTTCCCTGGTGGCTCAGACTGTAGAGCATCTGCCTGCAATGTGGAAGATCTGGGTTTGATCCCTGGGTTGAGAAGATCCCCTGGAGAAGGAAATGGCTACCCACTCCAGTACCCTTGCCTGGGAAAATCTCACAGACAGAGGAGCCTGGTAGGTTCCTGGTAGGTCCATGGGGTTGCAAAGAGTCGGACATGACTGAGCGACTTCACTTTCCTGTCCTACTTGGCTCAGAGGGCTTCCTGAGATTTTGATCCACCCCCTGCCCAAGAGCAGAAAGAGTCTGGGTTTTAACTTCCAGCCCTGCCATTTCTGAATGGCCTCTCCTCTGAACCTTAAGTGTTTTACTACTAGAAGCCTCAGTTTCNGCTTCCTGAGATTTTGATCCACCCCCTGCCCAAGAGCAGAAAGAGTCTGGGTTTTAACTTCCAGCCCTGCCATTTCTGAATGGCCTCTCCTCTGAACCTTAAGTGTTTTACTACTAGAAGCCTCAGTTTCTTCATCTGTAAAAATGAGTCTAATATTTGCTTCACTGGGTCCTTGTAAAGATAAACGAGTGTGTCATAATCAAAAGAGCGTGTGTGGACTTGAGAATTCAACTGACCTGGGTTCTGGTCTCAGCCTGACTACTCTATGACTTTAGACATGACTTTCCTGTGCCTCAGGTCCCCCACCTGTAAATTGGGATAATAATACATGAAAATTGGGATTATTATGAGGTAAGGGTAGTAATGCATGTGAACTGCCAATTACATTCCCGACACATTTGAGCAGTTTGCATCAGGCCTGGCACAAAACTGCTTTACTTACAGTTTTAGAGAGGTGGAATAGCATAATGGTTGAGACATGAACTCTTGAGTTTAATTCCCAGCTCTGCATTCACCAGCTGTGTGACTTTGGGCAAGTTACTTGGCCCCTCTGTGCTTCCAGTTCCCCATCTGTAGAGTGGGAGTAAGAGTACCTTCCTCATAGAGTTACTGTAAGAGTTGTGTGAGTTTATATCCTAATTATAAAGTGCCTAGATCAAGACCTGGCATTTAGTAAATTCCATGCACCTATGTGTTATCATTATTGATGTTCTGAGTCATTCCTCCGAAGGGGCCACTCTCCAGATGAGGAAATACAGGTTTAGAGAATGAAATGACTTTCCAACGGCAAACCAGCTGGTAAGTGGTCAACAGTGGTTGATGTCACTGTGGTTATTGCGTGAAAACCCAGAGCGGACCCCCCCTGGAAGCCAGGTCGCTGACAATTCTTCCTCCCGCTGGCCCCCTGCAGGTCGTCCGCAGCAGCCTGGAGGAGCAGGGGCTGCAGGTGCACAGCGTGCGGCTGCACGGCTCAGCCGCCAGCCACGTGCTGCACCCCGAGAGCGGCCTGGGCTACAAGGACCTGGATCTGGTGTTCCGCGTGGACCTACGCAGCGAGGCGTCCTTCCAGCTGACCAAGGAGGTGGTGCTGGCCTGCCTGTTGGACTTCCTGCCGGCCGGCGTGAGCCGGGCCAAGATCACGCCGCTGACTCTCAAGGAGGCTTACGTGCAGAAGCTGGTGAAAGTGTGCACTGACACGGACCGCTGGAGCCTCATCTCGCTGTCCAACAAGAGCGGCAAGAACGTGGAGCTCAAGTTCGTGGACTCAGTCAGGCGCCAGTTCGAGTTCAGCGTCGACTCTTTCCAGATCCTCCTGGACTCCCTGCTGCTCTTCAGCCAGTGCTCGCCCACACCCATGTCGGAGGCCTTCCACCCATCGGTGACCGGCGAGAGCCTGTACGGGGACTTCGCCGAGGCCTTGGACCACCTGCGGCACCGCGTCATCGCCACGCGCAGTCCCGAAGAGATCCGCGGGGGCGGCCTCCTCAAGTACTGCCACCTGCTGGTGCGGGGCTTCCGGCCGCGGCCCAGCACCGACGTGGGCGCCCTGCAGCGCTACATGTGTTCCCGCTTCTTCATCGACTTCCCCGACCTGGCGGAGCAGCGGCGCACGCTGGAGCGCTACCTCGAGGCCCACTTCAGCGGAGCCGACGCGGCGCGCCGCTATGCCTGCCTTGTGACGCTGCACCGGGTGGTCAATGAGAGCACCGTGTGCCTCATGAACCACGAGCGCCGCCAGACGCTGGGCCTCATCGCCGCGCTGGCGCTCCAGGCGCTGGCGGAGCAGGGCCCGGCGGCCGCCGCCACCCTGGCCTGGCGCTGCCCCGCTATCCCCGACGGGGTGGTGCCCGCCACCACCATCAGTTACTACGTGACCCCCGTGCAGCCTCTGCTGGCCCGGGCCCACGCCTCCTATCCCACCTGGCTACCCTGTAACTGACTCGGCCCCCGGCCTGTAAGGACTCAGCCACCCCAGATGGAGCGGGGCCTCCAGGAGGGCGGGGAGGACCCGGCCAGAGACGGGCAGCCAGGGCTAGGGGGCCCAGCACTGCTGCAGAGTCAAGCCTCAGACTGAACAAACCAGATTTCTCCCCCGCGGGAGGGACCCAAGGACTGAAGGCAAAGCTGGGGTTCTCGGTAAATGGACTTTTTGGTTATTTGCACCACCCTTTCGGAGCAGCATAACTGTGGGGTGCCGGGGTAATTAGTCTTGAGGGTCAACTGTCTTTAGGAGGAGACAAAGAATGTTTGGGATGGTAGCCTCAAGGCCCATCATCTCAGGCTAATTTCTGTGGCCTAGAAAGGGTCTTTCTGGCTAGGGCCAGCCCTCAGTGACACCAGCAGCCTCCAAGGGCCTGCAGCCCATCAATGGCTAAAATATTGTTATGTTATGGGAATCACTCACTTTGAGTCGGGCTGAACCACTAATTAGGAGGAGGGAAACTGAGGCAGATGCCTAGGTTTAGAGAGGGATAGGTTTAGCTCAGCCCCCTAATACCCCTACCCCAAGCTGTCTAGGTGCACCGTGGGAAGGAGCCAAGCAGCCTGGGGTGGAACACAAGTCACGCGGTGCTTCTCCCTTCCCCCACGTGGTGAGGAGCCCTCCTGCCTGGGAGCTTGTTCTCTAGAAGGTGCTGGGTCCAATGTAGCCACAGTCAAGTGATCCCACCCTCCTGGCCTGGTTACAGGGTCCTCACAAGGGAAAGGAGAGGTATGCCCCACTTCCCTTCCCATCCCTCTGGATTTGTTACTATTTTGCACTTTTAACACCTGCCAATAAAGATTGTCCACACTGAGCTTAGCACCATGCTTTCTCCTGGGAGAAGGACCTTCCATGGCTATGGGGTCNGGCGGAGCAGGGCCCGGCGGCCGCCGCCACCCTGGCCTGGCGCTGCCCCGCTATCCCCGACGGGGTGGTGCCCGCCACCACCATCAGTTACTACGTGACCCCCGTGCAGCCTCTGCTGGCCCGGGCCCACGCCTCCTATCCCACCTGGCTACCCTGTAACTGACTCGGCCCCCGGCCTGTAAGGACTCAGCCACCCCAGATGGAGCGGGGCCTCCAGGAGGGCGGGGAGGACCCGGCCAGAGACGGGCAGCCAGGGCTAGGGGGCCCAGCACTGCTGCAGAGTCAAGCCTCAGACTGAACAAACCAGATTTCTCCCCCGCGGGAGGGACCCAAGGACTGAAGGCAAAGCTGGGGTTCTCGGTAAATGGACTTTTTGGTTATTTGCACCACCCTTTCGGAGCAGCATAACTGTGGGGTGCCGGGGTAATTAGTCTTGAGGGTCAACTGTCTTTAGGAGGAGACAAAGAATGTTTGGGATGGTAGCCTCAAGGCCCATCATCTCAGGCTAATTTCTGTGGCCTAGAAAGGGTCTTTCTGGCTAGGGCCAGCCCTCAGTGACACCAGCAGCCTCCAAGGGCCTGCAGCCCATCAATGGCTAAAATATTGTTATGTTATGGGAATCACTCACTTTGAGTCGGGCTGAACCACTAATTAGGAGGAGGGAAACTGAGGCAGATGCCTAGGTTTAGAGAGGGATAGGTTTAGCTCAGCCCCCTAATACCCCTACCCCAAGCTGTCTAGGTGCACCGTGGGCAGGAGCCAAGCAGCCTGGGGTGGAACACAAGTCACGCGGTGCTTCTCCCTTCCCCCACGTGGTGAGGAGCCCTCCTGCCTGGGAGCTTGTTCTCTAGAAGGTGCTGGGTCCAATGTAGCCACAGTCAAGTGATCCCACCCTCCTGGCCTGGTTACAGGGTCCTCACAAGGGAAAGGAGAGGTATGCCCCACTTCCCTTCCCATCCCTCTGGATTTGTTACTATTTTGCACTTTTAACACCTGCCAATAAAGATTGTCCACACTGAGCTTAGCACCATGCTTTCTCCTGGGAGAAGGACCTTCCATGGCTATGGGGTCTGTGGCTGCCTCTCGCCCAGCCAGAGTCTGGCTTGTATTGTGGGAAGGGACTTGCGGGGGTGGGGTCTGAGTCCTGGCCAGTGGTTAGGGAATGCCCCTCCTTCCCCTAGCTTGGCAGTTGTGCTACAAGCCTCTGTCCACACATGTGATTTGCCCCTGCACATCATTTCAGCAAATCTCTTGCTAAAAAGCAGCTGTTTCAGTGTTTCCTACCTGGAGGACCCTGGAACTGGCCTCATACTCCAATGCGCAGGGCTGCTTGACTCCATCTCTGTTCAACCTTCCCCAGCCCTCCCCAGGAAGCACGTGAACAAGCAGGGGGAGTCTGGACTGGAGACCCTCGCTGTAGATGTGGCAGCTGGGACTAGGTCGAGGGGGGCTTCTGGCACCTCCAAAGCCAGAACCCAGGTTTGGCCTCCCCACTGGCAGTTGTCGTTCAGTCGCTAAGTCATGTCCCGCTCTTTGCAACTTCATTGCAGCACGCCAGGCTTCCCAATCCTCCACTATCTCCCAGAGTTTGCTCAAACTCATGCCTACTGAGTCAATGATGCCATCCCACCATCTCATCCTCTGTCATCCCCTTCTCCTCCTGCCCTCAATCTTTCCCATCATCAGGGTCTTTCCCAATAAGTCAGCTATTCACATCAAGTAGCTAAAATACTGTAGCTTTAGCATATCAGTCCTTCCAGTGAATATTCAGGGCTGATTTCCTTTAGGATTGACTGGTTTGCTCTTGCTGTCTCCTCCCTCTCGCATCCCTAAGTGCTTGTGGGGGGATGCCTTGCTCTAAGCAAGTCCCCTAGAGGGGCAAGGACTCTCCTTTCCAAACCCAGCTGGGACCATGCCTGGCTGCCTGGGAGTGCCAGCCGCCAGCCACAAGCTCTTAGGGAGGTGTTCCCTCAGGGCATCAGCCAGTCACAGGCCTGGACGCTGCCTACTGTTTACCCAGCCTCTTTGATCCAGAGAGTGCAATGTCCTTAACATATTGAGGCTCATTAGTGGCCTCTGAAGTGCTGGCTTTTATGGTTCCAGTCAGAGTGGAGAAAACAAGGCCGCAGAGGAGGCCCCAGGCCACCTGGTTGAGTCCAGCCATCTCACCTGCTCGGTGCGTCCCTGCTGGGCTCAGAATGGCTAGAAGGATGAGTGGAAAGGCTGTCTTTGCTTAGTGACTAAAAGCATCCTCCCACCTTCCCTGGCCGTGCCTACTCATCTAGGGTCCTAGGATGGGGAGCACTAAGTTTGTCCCAGCTCCTGCTTTGGGGTATGAAGGGGAAGCTCACAGCCTAAGCACACAGGCCCAGCTTCTTGGGGTGGGGAGTAGGATTCACCGGCATGTGCTTGTTTCCCAGGGGAGAGAGCCAGAAATCCATGGCACACGTGTGTGTGCATGGATTCAGCCCACATGTGCTGGCTACCCCTCCAGGAGGTGGAGACACAACAGTAAACAAAGACCAACATCCCTACTCTTGTGAAGATCACACTCAAATAGGAAAGATAGAAAATAAATTATATAGTCTAGAAGGTCAGCGATGCCTAAGAATATACATAGCTGGGTAAGGGATTGGAAGTGCTGAGGTGTGCAATTTTAAAAAGGGTGTGCCTCCTTGAAAGGGCGACAGTCTGACTGAACAAAGACAATGGGGAGCAAACCATGCGGATGTCTGGGGAAAGAGCCTTCTGGGTGGAGGGGACTCGTCACATGCTCCTGGCAGGCGTGTCTGGGGAAGGGCACGTGTGCCTGAGGCTGCCGGCTCACCCTGCCCAGGTGTGTGCGCTCCCCAAGAGAAGTGGGAGACAGGAGTTTCCCTCTCACAGCTACCACTTCTGGATAGCTCTCCCCCAGACTAGGGGGCACACTGAGGTCTCCCTAGTCACAGCATTTCAATGCACCCTGGCAACAACTCCACAAGAGAAGAATAAGTATTTCCATTTTAGAGACAAGAAAACTGATGCCAGAGAGGTTTGTGGGCCATTGCTGTTAACCCCTGCACCATCCTGCCTTTACACTCTGGTTTCACCTGGTTGGGCATTACAGTATGTCTCCTATACATACGTGTGACATGGCACGTTGATGGCAGAGTGTAGCAGTTGTGCCCACTTGTACGTTTTCTTGATGCATCCATGACACCAGATATGGCTTGTGGTGGCAGTGTCAGAGGCCTGTATGGCAGCGGGCGTGCCTGTGGGTGTGTCTGGGGGAAGTGTAGTGTTTCCGGGTGTGAGAGAAACACTGACTCAGTGGCTGGCATTGTTCTCTGACGGACAATCCCTGTAGCCATCTAAGATGCCAGGACAGGAAAGAATCAAGAACTAGGAGCCAGAGAGGGGGAAGACGGAGGGAGGAAAAGACCCATACCCCTTCTCCTCTCCAAGCAACAGTCCATTTCCCCCCAAGACCCGCAGTGGGTAGGAGAGCTCCAGAGCGGGAACTGCCTTGTTATGAACTTTGGGGAATGAAAGATAGGCCCCTGGGTAGCTGCTGGACATGTTGGCCCTTCCAGTCCCACTCTCTGCCCTCCTCCGTGCCCTGTGCCCCTGGGAGGCTGACCTCTATGAACTGTATCAATGGCTCCCTTGTTCCCTGCCTCTCTGTTGGGTTCAGCCAATGAGAGTCCCCAGCAGGAGGTACCAGAGGGAGGAGGAGAATCGGGTGTTTATTTCCCTGCTCCCTTCTCAACTTCCCCTTGCGGTGGTTGCCTACATCACATTGCTCAACCAAAGGCCACTGCTCCTGTCAGGGTCCCTCTCCACACAGCTGCACTCTCCAGTTCCCAAAGCCCTTGCCTCCCCTCTCCCCTCTTTACCCCTTCAGGCCCAGGAGTTGTAGACTTCTCTCTGTTGCTAACCCCACAGATAGCTGTGGTACCTTGTTAGTTTCTTAAGCCCAGCCCACAGCTTTGGAAATAGTCTCTTAAAAAAATTTTTTTTTTTAATTTGGCTGATCTGGGTCTTAGCTGCAGCGCCCAGGACCTTCGATCTTCACTGCAACGGGATCTTTAGCTGTGGCATGTGAACTCTAGGTTGCAGCATGTGGGATCTAGTTCCCCGGCCAGGGATAGAACCTGGGTCCGCGGCATTGTGTGCTCAGAGTCTTAGCCACAGGACCACCAGGAAAGTCCAAGAAATGGTCCATTTTTAAATCTCTCCCCAGTTTGAGTGTGCCCTTTCTCTGCTGGGACCCCGACTGACAGGTCCACCCGTTCACCAGCACGGCCACACGTAGTTCCCCACAGATCACCGTGCAGCCACGTCATCACACTCGCATCCCTTTGTCCCATGAGGGCTTCCCATCCCCGAGCTTCCAGATCACATCCTTCATTTGGGAAGACTTCCTGGAGAGGTTCAGCTTGGAGCCAAGTCAAGGGAGCAGTCAGTCTGCAAATCCATCAACAGGCCCAGACTGCCAAACGAAACTAAACAGAAGCTGCTCAAGGAACTGCCAACTTAAAGAGCCCTGACACGCACAAAGGCAAGGTGATGCGGGCACTCACAGGACAGACCTCAAGGCCACACAAGCTTAGCTCACGTCACCGAGATTTATTCCTCAATGTACACAACAGGCAACTGACTCCATAGGCGTCCATTTTGCGGAATTCTACAAGTTCTGGGTTAGGTGTGAGTCCACGTGGCCCCCTTCCGTCGAGCATCAAGATATTTGAATCAAATGCTCCCTTTTTAATTTAAAACTTAATATTTTTATGTGGTCAACCCCTCTTCCTGAGAAAGATGTGTCCCCTGGGAGGCAGCAGCCCATTATCTTTCTGAGGGGCCGCAGGCAGGCACCCACACAGGGCAAGGATGGTGGGCAAAGGAAACTGAGGGATTGTTCAGAACAACGTTTTCCCTCAAACAACCCTCCAGCCACTGTTCAACTGAGCAGCAAAGGCATCTACCAAAATGGGGACCCCAGCTGTGCCGAGTCTTGTTTTTTAAAGAGAAATCCTTTTCTCAGGGGAAAGGTTCGCTGCTCTGTTAATCTGATTGCATCTCAAAGGACTTGTAACATCCCCAGTTGCACCATGTAAGCCAGAGTCAAATGCGAGAATATATAAATTCCTAGTAGAGGCAGCTTCCCTAGAGCCAGCCCCTTGCCACTGTCAACTGAGGGCTCCTTTGAGGTGAGGAGGGCACTGCGCTTGCGCAGGGTTGATGAGAGACGTCTTCCTGAAGGAGGTGAAAGGAGCAGAATCCAGAAGAGAGATCTTGAGTTGAGGCTCGGAGGAGCTGGGAGGAGCTGGAAAGAATAATTTCAAGAGCATTCATTACCTGTCTCTCACACAGCCACCCAGCCCCACCCAAACCCTTCAGCATTTACCTCCTCAAGAGGGGCCATTGTGGAGAGAAGGCGCAAGGGCAATATTTTGGAAAAGGGCTCCACTGGCTCCCGCCCTGGAATGGGTGGGGGCTCCTGGGGCGAGCTCCCTTGGCCCTCTGTCCTTGGCTGGGATCCCCACTGGTCTGAGCAGCTGGAATGGAATGTTCCTGGGATAAAACGCCTGCCCCTCCTCCACATCTCCCCTTATGGAGTTCCTCGGGGAAGGCACTGGGGGGAGAAGGGGGACTGTTCTGGGATGCCTGATATGGCGATGCTCTGGAGAAGCAAAGGCCCACACTGCCTGGGGGCTCTGTCCTGGCAGCCTCTCCTAGGCCAGGTAGGTTGGCTCCGCCGAGCATTTACAGACCTCTGTGTGCTAGGCACATAATGTGACCTCTCACTTAATACTCAGAAATTATCTCCTCCCTAACTCCCCGTAAAACACACACACACACAAGAAATGGGTTCAGAGAAGGGAAGTCATTTGCCCAAGTTCTCCCAGCTGAGCTCCAGGCCAGGACTAAATCCCAGGTCTTTCTTGTTCTAAGTATCAGGACACTTTCTGCCCCACCACGGATCCAGTCAGCCTCCTCCTATACCATCCCAGGCTCTTCATTCTCCAATCATGCCAGTCCAGGTGCACAGGGGAGGAGGAAGCCCTCCAAGGCAAACCCAGGCCCTAAGCATCCCTGACCTGCCCTTGCTGACTCAGCCTGACTCATACCCCAGAGCACAACCAAGCTAGAGAGCCAGCCTTTGGGGGGTGTGGCCAGA
>SJYW01021971.1:0-12285 GCA_006410735.1 Raphicerus campestris | reverse complement strand
AAAAGGGAACCTTCCTACACTGTTGGTGGGAATGTAAGTTGGTGTAGCCATTGTGGAAAACAGTATGGAGATTCCTTAAAAAACTAAAAATAGAGCTGTCATATGACCCAGCAATCCCACTTCTGGACATACATCCAGACAAAATTATAATTCAAAAAGATACATGCACCCCTACGTTCATAGCAGCAGCAGCAGAAACATGGAAACAGCCTAAATGTCCATCAACAGAGGAATGAATAGAGAAGATGCGGTGCATAAACACAATGGAATATTTCTCAGCCTCAAAAGAAGGAAATAATGCCATTTGCAGCAACATGGATTGACCTAGAGACTATCATACTAAATGAAGTAAGTCAGAAAGAGAGAGACAAATCTCATATTTCATTTCTTTGTGTAATCTGGGGCTTCCCAGGTGGTGCTAATGGTAAAACACCTGCTGCCAATGCAGGAGACATAAGAGGCACAGATCTGATCCCTGGGTTGGGAAGAGCCTGTGGACGAGGGTATGGCGACCCATTCCAGTATTCTTACCTGGAGAACCCCATGGACAGAGAAGCCTGGCAGAGGTGAACAAGACTGAAGTGACTTGCACACACACATATAAAACATGACACAAATGAACTTATCTGCAAAATAGAAACAGATTCACAAACGTAAGGAACAGACTTGTGGCTGTCGAGGGGGAGGGAGTTGAGGGAGGGATGAATTGGGAGTTTGGGATTAGCAGATGCAAACTGTTGTATACAGAATGGATAAACAAAAAANGAGAAGCCTGGCAGAGGTGAACAAGATTGAAGTGACTTGCACACACACATATAAATCATGACACAAATGAACTTATCTGCAAAATAGAAACAGATTCACAAACGTAAGGAACAGACTTGTGGCTGTCAAGGGGGAGGGAGTTGAGGGAGGGATGAATTGGGAGTTTGGGATTAGTAGATGCAAACTGTTGTATACAGAATGGATAAACAAAAAGGTCCTACTGTATAGCACAGGGAATTATATTAAATACCCTGTGATAAACCATAGTGGAAAAGAATATGAAAAAGTATGCGTGTATATGTATGCAAGAGTGCGTGCTAAGTTGCTCAGCCATGTCCAACTCTTTGCTACCCACCAGACTGTAGCCTGCCAGGCTCCTCTGTCCATGGGGTTCTCTAGGCAAGAACATTGAACTGGGGTGCCGTGCCCTCCTCCGTGTATGTATGTATATATATATATATATCTGAATCACTTTGCTATGCAGCAGAAGTTAACACAGCATTATAACACAACTATACTTCAATAAAATAAAGAACTGTCTGTTCGTGAGATGAGATTCATGTATCCTCAGTAATACCATTGTGCCTGGCACATAGTAGGCATTCTATAAAGGTTTGTTGAATGAATGAATGAATGTTGAATAAAGAACCTACCCAAATAATACCTTCAACGCCTAGGACAGCCTAAAATTAACAGAGGACATTTCAGGAGAAAATCCTTTCAAATACTCACCCTATCCTACCCTGGGCTGCTACCAGACATTATGGATTGAAGGCAGTGTGGGCAGCTTGTGTCATTAAAAGTTGGGGAAAAGCCATTAAGTCAAAAGCATCAAGTCTGGGAAAGGTGTTGTTGGCTAGAAACAAAATAGCACTCTTAAGTTTTGAAATATTTGTGAAATTATCAAGGTGTTACACACAGTAACTCAGGTTTTATAAACTGTTCAGCTGAAATTTTCATTCTGATTACAAATGAAGGGCATGATGAATGAAACACCTTGAGAGAAGCCTCCAGGGAAGTAAGCAGATTTGTGTGTTTAGAACCAAGGCTGGGCTTCCTTGGAGGTCCAGGGGTTAAGACTCTACACTTCCACAGCAGGGCGTATGGGTTTGATCCCTGGTCCAGGGAGTCCCACATGCAGTGCAGTGTGGTCAAAAAAAGGAACCAAGGCTGATGTCTGCACCCTTTCCTTCTGTCTATGCACCAGCGCTCTCAACCTGGACAGCCTGGCTTATGGTCCAAACAAGGAGTGATGTGTGGAGGGAGAGGGAGAGAGAGTGGGAGGAAGGCAGATGAACTAGGAAGTCAATTGTTTCCGCCACTTTGGTTTTGGTTGAAAATTGCTATTCACCCATTTAAAGTAAATAGCTATGTTTGGCATCAAAATGCATAGAGTGAGTGGGGGTGAGTAGTCTTGCCAGGAGGGATTCACCTCCGTTAGCCCCTTAGGGTCCCTACATAGACCACTTAGTGCTGAGGAGGGGCCNCCAGGTGGTGCTAATGGTAAAACACCTGCTGCCAATGCAGGAGACATAAGAGGCACAGATCTGATCCCTGGGTTGGGAAGAGCCTGTGGAGGAGGGTATGGTGACCCACTCCAGTATTTTTACCTGGAGAACCCCATGGACAGAGAAGCCTGGCAGAGGTGAACAAGATTGAAGTGACTTGCACACACACATATAAATCATGACACAAATGAACTTATCTGCAAAATAGAAACAGATTCACAAACGTAAGGAACAGACTTGTGGCTGTCAAGGGGGAGGGAGTTGAGGGAGGGATGAATTGGGAGTTTGGGATTAGTAGATGCAAACTGTTGTATACAGAATGGATAAACAAAAAGGTCCTACTGTATAGCACAGGGAATTATATTAAATACCCTGTGATAAACCATAGTGGAAAAGAATATGAAAAAGTATGCGTGTATATGTATGCAAGAGTGCGTGCTAAGTTGCTCAGCCATGTCCAACTCTTTGCTACCCACCAGACTGTAGCCTGCCAGGCTCCTCTGTCCATGGGGTTCTCTAGGCAAGAACATTGAACTGGGGTGCCGTGCCCTCCTCCGTGTATGTATGTATATATATATATATATCTGAATCACTTTGCTATGCAGCAGAAGTTAACACAGCATTATAACACAACTATACTTCAATAAAATAAAGAACTGTCTGTTCGTGAGATGAGATTCATGTATCCTCAGTAATACCATTGTGCCTGGCACATAGTAGGCATTCTATAAAGGTTTGTTGAATGAATGAATGAATGTTGAATAAAGAACCTACCCAAATAATACCTTCAATGCCTAGGACAGCCTAAAATTAACAGAGGACATTTCAGGAGAAAATCCTTTCAAATACTCACCCTATCCTACCCTGGGCTGCTACCAGACATTATGGATTGAAGGCAGTGTGGGCAGCTTGTGTCATTAAAAGTTGGGGAAAAGCCATTAAGTCAAAAGCATCAAGTCTGGGAAAGGTGTTGTTGGCTAGAAACAAAATAGCACTCTTAAGTTTTGAAATATTTGTGAAATTATCAAGGTGTTACACACAGTAACTCAGGTTTTATAAACTGTTCAGCTGAAATTTTCATTCTGATTACAAATGAAGGGCATGATGAATGAAACACCTTGAGAGAAGCCTCCAGGGAAGTAAGCAGATTTGTGTGTTTAGAACCAAGGCTGGGCTTCCTTGGAGGTCCAGGGGTTAAGACTCTACACTTCCACAGCAGGGCGTATGGGTTTGATCCCTGGTCCAGGGAGTCCCACATGCAGTGCAGTGTGGTCAAAAAAAGGAACCAAGGCTGATGTCTGCACCCTTTCCTTCTGTCTATGCACCAGCGCTCTCAACCTGGACAGCCTGGCTTATGGTCCAAACAAGGAGTGATGTGTGGAGGGAGAGGGAGAGAGAGTGGGAGGAAGGCAGATGAACTAGGAAGTCAATTGTTTCCGCCACTTTGGTTTTGGTTGAAAATTGCTATTCACCCATTTAAAGTAAATAGCTATGTTTGGCATCAAAATGCATAGAGTGAGTGGGGGTGAGTAGTCTTGCCAGGAGGGATTCACCTCCGTTAGCCCCTTAGGGTCCCTACATAGACCACTTAGTGCTGAGGAGGGGCCAGTGAAGACAAGGTGGATGAGGGGAAGGAAGAAGTGCCGGGAAAGAGTTCTGGCTGAGCATTTTTGGGGAAAATAGAGACAAGAAGAGCCAGGGGCCAAGAATATACATCACCCAAAATGTAAAGGTCTGATAACACCCACCATGGGCAATGACGTGGGAGAAAAGGGAGTGTGTGCGATGGGCACACCCATATGGGAGAACAATTTGGCTTTAAAAGGTGACACTGAAGCTATGTGGACTGGCAATTACACCTCTAGGTGCACAATGTAGAAAACTCTGGAACACACACCCCAGACCATGCACAAAGATATACAACAGCAGTGCCAGTCACAGCAAAAAAAAAAAAAAAAAAAAAAGAAGTAGTGGCAATAATCCATAGGTCTGTTAGCAGTGAGAAGATTTTTAACATTGCCATAAACACCACACAGCAGTGAACTACGACGGCTCTGGGTTAATATGGTTAGACCACAAGAACACAATGCTGGATCAAAACAGCAAGTTACAAAAGAACTGATGCAGAGTATGATTTCATGTATATAAAGATCAGGGACTTCCCCGGTGGTCCAGTGGCCAAGATTCTGTGCTCCCATTGCAGGGGGCCTGGGTTTGATCCCCGGTCAGGGAACTAGATCCCATATGCCGCAAGGAAGATCAAAGATCCTGTATGCCACAATAAAGACCCAGCACAGCCAAAAAGAAAAAAGATCAAACACTGGCAGAGCTAGACCGTGTGCTATTTAGGGGTGCCCATGTATGTGTCAAAACTATTAAAATAAAGAAAAAAATGACTGCCACAAAATTCAGAACAGTGGTTGTAAAGTTACTGGTAGTGCTTTATGTCTTAATGTCTTAAAATCAATTTTCAATGTATTATCATTCTTTAAACTGTGCATATTATTATATATTCTTTTGTATGTGCTATTTATTGATACTTCTTAAAGAGTTGTTTTCAAAAAATAAGTAAAGAGAGATGGTGAGTCAGAAGCCCACGGGAAGCCTCTGGGCAGAGGGCAGGGTCTCACATCAGCTGAACCAAGGCAACCGTTCCGGATCTAAACGGTGAGTTTCACTCAAAGGCCCTGAAGCTCATACACCCTGGTCACCTCCTCTCACCACCAAAAAGCCTCAGTTGCCGCCTCTCTTCCTCTGCTACTGGGTCTTTAGCAACTTGTATCCCCCTGCTCAGTGCCACCTATAGACCCTTGAACATGCTCTGACCCGCCCCCCCACACACAGGCTGAAGCCCACAGTCTTTGCTTACCCTCTGTCCTTAGATCAAGAGGCCTCTAGGGACTGGTGGTCCAGTGGCTGGGACTCCTCACTCCCAATGCAGGGAGCCCAGGTTCAATCCTTGGTAGGGGAACTAGATTCTACATGCATGCTGCTACTGGGAGTTCACAGGTCTCATCTAAAGATCCTGCATGCTGCAACAAAGACCGGAGATCCCACATGCCACAGCTAAGACTAGGTGCAGCCAAAAAAGAAAGGGGCGTCTAGCATCTGCTGGCTACATGATCCACGCTCTGCTGCTTTTGTACATCCTGCTCCCCGGCCTGGACGCCATCCTCACAGCCTACCCCATGGTGTCCTCTGAGGATAACTGGATGCCCCTCTTTATGCAGGAGGACTTTTCTCATCCCCCAGGTCAGTTCTGTACTCCCTCTTCTGGACCCGCACAGAACCCCTCGTGTGCCTTGATGGCAACACTTAGCAAGTGGTGTAATTTCTTAATGACATGGTTCTGTCCCCTTTAGACTTTAAGATCTTCAGAAGGAGTGCTTTTGTCTATTGGTCTTTTTACATAGGTGATACTCAAAATATCAGCCAAGCAGGACTTCACCGGCAGTACACAGCCAGCATGGATACAAAGCTGGAGCCAGATCCTGCAGGTCCCCCAGTGCCCAGACTGTTAGGTACTAGCAACTTGGTTACTGCATCATTGGAGGTGAGGGGTGGCAGAAGGGGGGCCAGGCAGATGAGCTGGAGGGACAGGGACAGGACCGTGTGTATTTCTCAACCAGTACAGAAATATTTCTACACTTAACAAACTTTAACAACTTTAACAACTGGTGTGGCCATTATATCTCAACGTCTAACTGCTCAACATTCATCTTCTTTGTGTCCCTAGAGACACATGGCACTGTGCCTGGTAGTAGGTATTCAATAAATATTTACTGGAAAAACAATAAACATCTTAAAGGACACCTGAGTCAGCAACTATTTTCCCAGCAAGGAGAAAACTTGAGATTTGGCTTCCATTGAGACCGTCTACTGTCTTAGCCTTCTCTGTTGCCAATCTATCTAAAAACAGGTTAAATGTCTGGGCATGAGATGCACGCTGGGCCAACAGCATTCAATCCAATCCTAAGACTTCAGTGTGAACACTCCCAGCCTCACAGCCCCTCCAACCACCACTGTTGTCAACAGTGTTTGGACCTTCTGGCAGCTGTCTTGCCCCGTACAGGGGAGCCTGTTTAGAAAGAAGCCTGAACAGGGCAGCAAAACCAAGACATGGAAAGGGTCCTGTTTCTCCAACCTTTGTTAAAACTCTAGACCCAGCCAAGCCTGAAGATCCAGCTTGTTCCTTTCAGGTTAATGATCTAATACACTCTTTCCTGCTTATGATATTTTGACTTGACTGGGTTTGTTTGTTTCCTTTTTTTAATTTTGTTTTTTTTGGTTTTTGAGGTTTGTTTTTTTTTTTTNCTCAGCCATGTCCAACTCTTTGCTACCCACCAGACTGTAGCCTGCCAGGCTCCTCTGTCCATGGGGTTCTCTAGGCAAGAACATTGAACTGGGGTGCCATGCCCTCCTCCGTGTATGTATGTATATATATATATATCTGAATCACTTTGCTATGCAGCAGAAGTTAACACAGCATTATAACACAACTATACTTCAATAAAATAAAGAACTGTCTGTTCGTGAGATGAGATTCATGTATCCTCAGTAATACCATTGTGCCTGGCACATAGTAGGCATTCTATAAAGGTTTGTTGAATGAATGAATGAATGTTGAATAAAGAACCTACCCAAATAATACCTTCAACGCCTAGGACAGCCTAAAATTAACAGAGGACATTTCAGGAGAAAATCCTTTCAAATACTCACCCTATCCTACCCTGGGCTGCTACCAGACATTATGGATTGAAGGCAGTGTGGGCAGCTTGTGTCATTAAAAGTTGGGGAAAAGCCATTAAGTCAAAAGCATCAAGTCTGGGAAAGGTGTTGTTGGCTAGAAACAAAATAGCACTCTTAAGTTTTGAAATATTTGTGAAATTATCAAGGTGTTACACACAGTAACTCAGGTTTTATAAACTGTTCAGCTGAAATTTTCATTCTGATTACAAATGAAGGGCATGATGAATGAAACACCTTGAGAGAAGCCTCCAGGGAAGTAAGCAGATTTGTGTGTTTAGAACCAAGGCTGGGCTTCCTTGGAGGTCCAGGGGTTAAGACTCTACACTTCCACAGCAGGGCGTATGGGTTTGATCCCTGGTCCAGGGAGTCCCACATGCAGTGCAGTGTGGTCAAAAAAAGGAACCAAGGCTGATGTCTGCACCCTTTCCTTCTGTCTATGCACCAGCGCTCTCAACCTGGACAGCCTGGCTTATGGTCCAAACAAGGAGTGATGTGTGGAGGGAGAGGGAGAGAGAGTGGGAGGAAGGCAGATGAACTAGGAAGTCAATTGTTTCCGCCACTTTGGTTTTGGTTGAAAATTGCTATTCACCCATTTAAAGTAAATAGCTATGTTTGGCATCAAAATGCATAGAGTGAGTGGGGGTGAGTAGTCTTGCCAGGAGGGATTCACCTCCGTTAGCCCCTTAGGGTCCCTACATAGACCACTTAGTGCTGAGGAGGGGCCAGTGAAGACAAGGTGGATGAGGGGAAGGAAGAAGTGCCGGGAAAGAGTTCTGGCTGAGCATTTTTGGGGAAAATAGAGACAAGAAGAGCCAGGGGCCAAGAATATACATCACCCAAAATGTAAAGGTCTGATAACACCCACCATGGGCAATGACGTGGGAGAAAAGGGAGTATGTGCGATGGGCACACCCATATGGGAGAACAATTTGGCTTTAAAAGGTGACACTGAAGCTATGTGGACTGGCAATTACACCTCTAGGTGCACAATGTAGAAAACTCTGGAACACACACCCCAGACCATGCACAAAGATATACAACAGCAGTGCCAGTCACAGCAAAAAAAAAAAAAAAAAAAAAAGAAGTAGTGGCAATAATCCATAGGTCTGTTAGCAGTGAGAAGATTTTTAACATTGCCATAAACACCACACAGCAGTGAACTACGACGGCTCTGGGTTAACATGGTTAGACCACAAGAACACAATGCTGGATCAAAACAGCAAGTTACAAAAGAACTGATGCAGAGTATGATTTCATGTATATAAAGATCAGGGACTTCCCCGGTGGTCCAGTGGCCAAGATTCTGTGCTCCCATTGCAGGGGGCCTGGGTTTGATCCCCGGTCAGGGAACTAGATCCCATATGCCGCAAGGAAGATCAAAGATCCTGTATGCCACAATAAAGACCCAGCACAGCCAAAAAGAAAAAAGATCAAACACTGGCAGAGCTAGACCGTGTGCTATTTAGGGGTGCCCATGTATGTGTCAAAACTATTAAAATAAAGAAAAAAATGACTGCCACAAAATTCAGAACAGTGGTTGTAAAGTTACTGGTAGTGCTTTATGTCTTAATGTCTTAAAATCAATTTTCAATGTATTATCATTCTTTAAACTGTGCATATTATTATATATTCTTTTGTATGTGCTATTTATTGATACTTCTTAAAGAGTTGTTTTCAAAAAATAAGTAAAGAGAGATGGTGAGTCAGAAGCCCACGGGAAGCCTCTGGGCAGAGGGCAGGGTCTCACATCAGCTGAACCAAGGCAACCGTTCCGGATCTAAACGGTGAGTTTCACTCAAAGGCCCTGAAGCTCATACACCCTGGTCACCTCCTCTCACCACCAAAAAGCCTCAGTTGCCGCCTCTCTTCCTCTGCTACTGGGTCTTTAGCAACTTGTATCCCCCTGCTCAGTGCCACCTATAGACCCTTGAACATGCTCTGACCCGCCCCCCCACACACAGGCTGAAGCCCACAGTCTTTGCTTACCCTCTGTCCTTAGATCAAGAGGCCTCTAGGGACTGGTGGTCCAGTGGCTGGGACTCCTCACTCCCAATGCAGGGAGCCCAGGTTCAATCCTTGGTAGGGGAACTAGATTCTACATGCATGCTGCTACTGGGAGTTCACAGGTCTCATCTAAAGATCCTGCATGCTGCAACAAAGACCGGAGATCCCACATGCCACAGCTAAGACTAGGTGCAGCCAAAAAAGAAAGGGGCGTCTAGCATCTGCTGGCTACATGATCCACGCTCTGCTGCTTTTGTACATCCTGCTCCCCGGCCTGGACGCCATCCTCACAGCCTACCCCATGGTGTCCTCTGAGGATAACTGGATGCCCCTCTTTATGCAGGAGGACTTTTCTCATCCCCCAGGTCAGTTCTGTACTCCCTCTTCTGGACCCGCACAGAACCCCTCGTGTGCCTTGATGGCAACACTTAGCAAGTGGTGTAATTTCTTAATGACATGGTTCTGTCCCCTTTAGACTTTAAGATCTTCAGAAGGAGCGCTTTTGTCTATTGGTCTTTTTACATAGGTGATACTCAAAATATCAGCCAAGCAGGACTTCACCGGCAGTACACAGCCAGCATGGATACAAAGCTGGAGCCAGATCCTGCAGGTCCCCCAGTGCCCAGACTGTTAGGTACTAGCAACTTGGTTACTGCATCATTGGAGGTGAGGGGTGGCAGAAGGGAGGTCAGGCAGATGAGNACATAGGTGATACTCAAAATATCAGCCAAGCAGGACTTCACCGGCAGTACACAGCCAGCATGGATACAAAGCTGGAGCCAGATCCTGCAGGTCCCCCAGTGCCCAGACTGTTAGGTACTAGCAACTTGGTTACTGCATCATTGGAGGTGAGGGGTGGCAGAAGGGGGGCCAGGCAGATGAGCTGGAGGGACAGGGACAGGACCGTGTGTATTTCTCAACCAGTACAGAAATATTTCTACACTTAACAAACTTTAACAACTTTAACAACTGGTGTGGCCATTATATCTCAACGTCTAACTGCTCAACATTCATCTTCTTTGTGTCCCTAGAGACACATGGCACTGTGCCTGGTAGTAGGTATTCAATAAATATTTACTGGAAAAACAATAAACATCTTAAAGGACACCTGAGTCAGCAACTATTTTCCCAGCAAGGAGAAAACTTGAGATTTGGCTTCCATTGAGACCGTCTACTGTCTTAGCCTTCTCTGTTGCCAATCTATCTAAAAACAGGTTAAATGTCTGGGCATGAGATGCACGCTGGGCCAACAGCATTCAATCCAATCCTAAGACTTCAGTGTGAACACTCCCAGCCTCACAGCCCCTCCAACCACCACTGTTGTCAACAGTGTTTGGACCTTCTGGCAGCTGTCTTGCCCCGTGCAGGGGAGCCTGTTTAGAAAGAAGCCTGAACAGGGCAGCAAAACCAAGACATGGAAAGGGTCCTGTTTCTCCAACCTTTGTTAAAACTCTAGACCCAGCCAAGCCTGAAGATCCAGCTTGTTCCTTTCAGGTTAATGATCTAATACACTCTTTCCTGCTTATGATATTTTGACTTGACTGGGTTTGTTTGTTTCCTTTTTTTAATTTTGTTTTTTTTGGTTTTTGAGGTTTGTTTTTTTTTTTTGTCTTTGCAACTACAAGTCCAGTCTAATTCAGCTAGGAGGAAAACTTTCCATTAGGTAAAATAGAAATCTAAGTTTTTACATATGAGAGTCTCTCTTTTCACATCCCATGACACTTTAGTAATTCATTTGGATAACTTACCTTTCACCAAGTAGAACATTTGATAGATTTATAAATGAGGGAAAGTCCAGTGTGTTCACGACAGGATAGGCATGAATGGGAATAAGCAAAGTCTCGTCTCCCTAAAATCAACAACAAAAAAGTCAAGTTAACCATGCTTGAGACTACAATTTTCTTTTTCTAATTTAAATTTATTTATTTTAATTTGAGGCTAATTACTTTACAATATTGTATTGGTTTTGCCATACATCAACATGAGTCCGCCACGGGTGTATACGTGTTCCCAATCCTGAACCCCCCTCCCACCTCCCTCCTCATACCATCCCTCTGGGTCATCCCAGTGCACTAGCCCCAAGCATCCTGTATCCTGCATCGAAGCTGGAATAGTTATTCGTTTCTTATATGATATTATATGGGACTATAATTTTCAAAGATGAATTTGTAGATCCTTTATTTCTTGTCCTGTTTTCTACCATTAAAAAATATTTCCAGAAAAAAGGAAAATATTTCCTTAAAAAAAAAACCTGAGTGCTTAAATATAACATTTGAAATATTGACTTTTCTTAGTTATAAACAAAGTAGAGAAAATTTTAAGTATATTTCATTGAAATTACATTCAATATTATTCAGGAAAGCTAAAGATAATCATATGATGACTTCATGTAGAGATGAAGACAATCTGTTTCTATTTCAGAATATTATAGAGAAAAGTCTTGCATGGGCTGAGACAAAGAAAAACCAGTACAGAATCCACTGATCCAGACAGCACTGAACAGCCAACGCGGGACCAGCCAGAGGCACAGAGCCCTGCTTCTAGACCTGCCCAGGGCATGACCTCGAGTAAGACTTCTGACCTCCCCACAGCTCATGTCTTCCTTTGCTTTCAATTGGTGATAATTCCACCTTTCTTCAAAGGTATTTTTGAGAATGAAAGCAGATGATGGCCTTAAAAAGTTTAAAGGGCCATAGAAATAGGCACTACTACCATTGCTGCCCAGTAGCAGGACGCCTGCCCTGGTGTGCTATCCAGTGCCGTTACTAGGGACTTTTGCTCTTGGTATAGAATATTTTTTCTGAAAGCAATATTCTGGTCTCATCTTTAGTTCCCTCTCCCCTTTTAAAAGCTGAAATTTGTTTATTGCTAAAGCATACTCTTCCACTTTAGTTTTGCAAAGTTAAATTTCATTACCCTTGAGGCTTCTCAACTTGTAAGGGCCAGGCATGAAAGTCAGAGCAGGGGGCAGGAGGTTGGGGGAGTGCCAGTTTTGAGGGAGGGGCTGAAAGCATGTGGATCTGGGGTTTGGGGGCCAAGGATGAATTAGGTGACTTGGAAGAGGCTCACAGAGTACAGCCTTTGGGGTCGGGCCACACAGGCCCCCTTCTCCCTGCAGACCCCCAGGGCTGCCTCGGAGGACGTTAGCCATTAGTCCTGCTGCTGCTGCTGCTGCCGCTAAGTCGCTTCAGTCGTATCCGACTCTGTGCAACCCCATAGATGGAAGCCCACGAGGCTCCCCCGCCCTTGGGATTCTCCA
>SJYW01021970.1:12924-24869 GCA_006410735.1 Raphicerus campestris | reverse complement strand
TTGGTAATTATAAGCCAAACTTCAATAAATATTCATGCGAAGGTTTTGTGTAGATGTAAGCTTTCAACTCATTTGAGTAAATACCAACGAACACAACTGCTAGATCATATGTTAAGAGCTTGTTAGGTTTTATTAAAAAAAAAGTGCCAAATTGGTTTTCATAGCGGCCATATAGTTTTGCATTTCCACCAGCAATGAATGAGAGTTCCTGTTGCTCCATAATCTCTCAGTACTTGGTATCTCAGGGTTCTGAATTTTGGTCATTCTAATAGCTGTGCAGTTTTAATTGCATATCTCATTGTTTGAATTGCAGTTACCTGATGATATGTAATGTTAAGCATATTTTCATATGCTTACTTTTCATCTGTATGTTTTCTTAGGGTGTCTGGTCAGATCTTTTTCTAACATTTTTAGATACTTTTGTTTTATTTTTATTGTCGAATTTTAAGAATTCTTTGTAGATTTAGAATACCAGTTTTTTGGCAGACGTTTTTTGCAATTTTTCCCCCCTAATCTGTGGCTTGCCTTTTCATTCACTTAACAGTGCCGTTCACAGAGCAGACATTTCAATTTTTTATTAAGTCCACTTTGTTAATTTTTTTTTTTTTTTACTTTTGGTGTAGTACTTAAAAAGTTATTTCCAAATTCAAAGTTAACCTAGATTTTCTCCTAGGAGTTTTAAAGTTTTGCATCTTACATGAAGATTTATGATTCCACATTTATCATTCACATTTTTCCCCTGTATAGAAAAAATATTTGAAAAATTAGTAGCTACCAAGACAAAATACACAAAGTATAATTTTTCAAAATCAAAAGCAAGATTTTAATAGATTTAAAGTGTTGCAAGTTATTATTGGGAGACACAATAATGCTTGTTTAGGGAGAACTGGATAAAGAAGGAATTGCTAAATAAGATATCTTAGAGAAAAACTGGCTAATGGTCTGACAGAGTAGTAAAAATGTAAGCTTTAGGGTATTGTTTTCCATAAAAATCATTCCCATCTCTATCAAAAATTTATTTGCATTCCTATGGGCCAAGAATTACTTTAAAAGAGATAGCTTTGCTATCTCTTTTAAACAAATTGAGCATCTACAGAATTGTATAATTTCCTAACCAATAGTAAATAGCGAGTGGAAGAAAGACACGCACCACTGGAGAATTAGCTCTCTGCCAGGTATGGTTGGTTGACAATGTCTGAGGACAATTACTACACCGTCCGGGGTTTTTTCAATCTGCAGAGGAACTGGGGATATGGAGACTCAGCTACAAGTTATTGTCAAGTTAACCCCAACATTGTTCAAGGGTCAACACTTGCTGAGTACACTTGTATAATAAATTCTCCAGAATTCCTTTAACTATAGTTTGGTAAAGAACTAGTTTGGGAATAGCAATCTTTATGTTTCTTTTGATTGTTTTCAGGAGTGTGTCAAGTAAGTCTGAGCTGGTTCAAGTCCAATGAAGAATAAATGGCTTATAGTCAATAGGAGCAAATTTTAAAATTTAACAAACTGATAAAGATGAACAAAACTTGATGATAAAATGATAAGATGAAGGGATAATTTTGACTATTATCTTTGGGGAAGAATAAAAGACAATCGGACACGACTGAGTGACTTCACTTTGACTTTTCACTTTCACGCATTGGAGAAGGAAATGGCAACCCACTCCAGTATTCTTGCCTGGAAAAGCCCACGGATGGAGGAGCCTGGTCGGCTGCCGTCTATAGCGTCACACAGAGTCGGACACAACTGAAGTGACTTAGCAGCAGCAAAAGACAATGAAAGAGAGTAATTCTTACCAGTATTTTATAACTATAAATTGAGCAAAATTTTTAAAAACTGTAATCAGAATATTCTAAAGCTGCGACTTTTATAATATTTTACATCAAATATACTTCAATTAAAATTTTTTTAAAAATTAGAAAGTAATTCTTTCTGGTTACTGGATTATAAACCTTTTACAGACAGGGATTTGCTGATTTATCATCCATATAATCTACACTTTCTAACATATAATACTTGGGAAAGGAGATAGAGGAAGGTTTTAAGGATGTAGAAAAAGGATGCAAAATTTCAAAAGGTTTTGCATTTAGCTACATACATGTTCTTTATTCTCAAAATAGCACTTGCCTAAATCTTTATGTAGGATATTAGTTAATTAGGAGAACAATTTTGAAGATCAAATCTTACTAAAAAGAAATTTTGGCCAACTTTAGGGAGATACACAAACAGCAATTTAACATATACTGGTGTTTTCCTTTAGTTTTTCCATGTGTATTTGTTAAAAGAGAAAATAAAATTATTGTGTAGTTGCCTATGTAATGAAATTTAAATCTACAGGTATAGATCCAAATGTAAAAAATGGAAACATTTTCTTATAATTAAAATTAGTTAAATCTCTGAGCTCATGTACAATGGGTTGCTAATCTTTATCTTGCCAGTATAAGAAATCTAACCTCTTTTGGCTTAAAACACAGTTTCTTTAAAATAAAAATTTTCTCTTTATTAAAATATTCTTTTCTCTCTTCTTCTCAAAATTTTGTTTTACATATGCACATATCAAGGGAAGAAACAGCTGGTGGTATATTATTCCCCATTCAATGGATTATAGCATAGACACTGTACCTCTTTAGGTTTTGCCACTGATCTTTTCAAAGCCCAGCTTTGGGAATTAAAATAAAGCAACTTTTAGCTCTCAATGGACATGAGTTTGAGCAAGCTCTGGGAGATGGTGAAGGATGGGGAAACCTGGTGTGCTGTAGTCCATGGGGTTGCAAAGAGTCAGACACGACTGAGCAACTGAACAACAACCCCTCAAATAAGTATGGCTTTTGCGAATGAAATGTGCTTCCACTTTAGGTCAGTTCTTTGGGCTATGGATTTATACAATTCTGCTTTAGAGGTAACAGGTCAATAAATTATCTTTTCATTGGATTTTGTTTGTTTCTACTCTCCCTGAGGCAAGTTCTATCTTTAATCATAGAAAATTAAAGAATTAAAAAATTGTAGAAAGCATTTATGTGTATTTCAAACTTTTATTGTGGCTATACTTGCTGCAGTGACTAAAGATGGAGTCACCCAGAGAAGTCTGCAACAAATGAAATATCTTGTAGTCTAAGATCAGTTCCTTTATTGCCCTGTTTATTACTGTTTTCCAGCAAAACAGAAATCACCCTTTGCATCTCAGAATAGCTATAAAATGAGCGATAGAAATTGCTAGTAGTTCAACAATTCTATGCTCTTAAAATAATGTGCTTCAGGACATTTCATCACTCACCCCAAATCAAATGTTAAGCTGACACTCTGAAGCGATTAAGACATATCTTCAGCTAATCCTTCAAAACGTGTAATACAGTTGACCCTTGAAAAACATGGGTTTGAACTGCACAGGTCCACTTACACAAGGATAATTTTCAATAGTAAATATCACAGTACTACACTGTCCAGAGTTTGTAGAATCTGCAGAGGAACTGGGGATATGGAGACTCAGCTACAAGTTATTATCAAGTTAACCCCAGCATTGTTCAAGGGTCAACAGTTGCTGAGCATACTTGTTTTATAATAACATTTTCTTTCTTTTAAACCTCATTGTAAAAATTTTGTAATTGTTGAGTCCAGGTATACCTGTGATTGAGAAAAAAGTAAATTTGGAGGTGGAGCTCCTAATGACTTTCATATGTCTGAAGAGCTTCGCTGGTGGTTTAGTGGTAAAGTATCTGCCTGCTAATGTAGGAGATGTACATTGGATCCCTGGGAGGTGAAGATCCCCTGAAGAAGGAAGTGGTAGGCCACTCCAATATGCTTGCCTGGAAAATCCCATGGACAGAGGAGCCTGGAGGGCCTCAGTCCATGGGGTCACAAAAGTCAGACATGGCTTTGTGACTAAACAACCACTGCAAGAGAGTAAACTCATTCCAACAGCAAAGACTTAAGAGATACACCAGTAGAAAGTTTTTCACAGAGTGTTTGTTGTTTTATTTCCTTGCTAGAGATGTGGGGTTATAATGCTAGACCTAAAACCTTCAGCTATCATGAAGGCCTTTTTAAATACTTAAATTCACCTGAAATATGACTAGTAAAGAAATAATTGGTTTTAAGAAATTAACTTACTGTTTAGTTTCTGTGTATGTGGGAAGTGCCCATTCTTTTTTTTTTTTCTCCTTTTCTGGCACTCTATGTTTACTCTTTCATGCAAATAATTGTTGCTGGCATTTTGTAAAACATTCAGCATAATGGGAAAGTGTCACAATAATGGAAATCTTGCAAACCTTTCTTAATGTTTCTGTGCTATATTTAATATTAGTAATTCAAAAGATCATTTAGTCATCATCTCCAATACTGTTAATATAACTGCTTCAGATAAAATCTGTTATATGCTTCTTGTCATTTTCTCCTTATTTTACATTGCATGTTTTCATGTGAGATTTTTATTTTCATATCTGACTCTACCTCTATAATTCTTCACCATAATTAGCACCATGGCTTTTGGCTGTGTTGCTCAATCTAAAGCAATAACCACAAAAACTTTTATAAGGCCAAGAAAAAAAAAGAATCAGAAAAATTATTGTATTTTTTATTCTCTGCTTAAAGTAGTAAAATGATTTATAAGTACATATCTCCTTGTTTTATAGAAAAAGTGAACATTTAATCGTTAGTGAATATTCTTTGTGCATTTTTCCTGTGCAAAATCACAGGAAAAAATAGTTCATGACAGCTATGATTTCACCTTTAATTAAACAGATATTACTGAGTTTATTAGATCATTAATCTTCTAAGAATGATCAATGTTTTTTCTTTCCTAAATATCTTTTCACTTTCATAGAACTGAGCAAAAAAGCAGGTCTGCAATCTAAAATCAAGCAACCATAGTGAATACAGATTAAACATTTATTGAGTACATATATGTTTTTTTGTTTTCTTTAATCTTCCTGGCATACTTAGAAAGTAACAGTTTCTTAATGTGTCATTAAAGGGTGCATCTGTGGATTTCTTAAAAACGGGTAATTATTATGCCTTCCACATTTATGCTTGTACTTCAGTTCCAGGGGAAACATGATGGTGATGATACACATGTGTTTTCTGTTGAGATGAGACTGTGCCTGGATTTATTATAGGCCTAATGACACATTCATAACTGAATGCTACAAATTAGGTTAAAACTCCAGTGAATTTATAATGAAGGTTTTCAGTACTTAATCTTTTTTATTCAGATGAACTACTGCCCTTAATATGGGTTAAATTGACCAAATTTAAGGCTACAGAAATTTGTCTACCAATGTTTATAACCCATAATTTAGGATTTAGACAAAATAATTTATAATCCCCAGGTGCACCTAATAAGAAGAATTCATTCATTCATTCAATAGACATTCTTATTATTCTAACAGATGCCTTGTACAGTGCCAAGGGCTAGATACCTCAAGGAATAAGATAAAATTCCTGCACTTGTATTTATTTTCCAGTCTACTGGAGAGAGTTTCATTTGTACATCATTAAAACACAGAAAGAAGCTCTAGTGAAACATCTAAACTATTTTATGTGAAACCCAAACAACATGGAACTGAATTTGCCTGTCCTGAGGCAGGGCATTTAACTAGTGTATTGAAAGAATACTATGAGCAAGCAGGCCAGAGGGGATTGGAAACTGTGATATTATGGTTTGGAATAAAAAATATGTCAGTCTCTCCCATCAAGAATCTTTCATAAGCCTCTTATCCTTTTCCATCAGANAAATAAAATTATTGTGTAGTTGCCTATGTAATGAAATTTAAATCTACAGGTATAGATCCAAATGTAAAAAATGGAAACATTTTCTTATAATTAAAATTAGTTAAATCTCTGAGCTCATGTACAATGGGTTGCTAATCTTTATCTTGCCAGTATAAGAAATCTAACCTCTTTTGGCTTAAAACACAGTTTCTTTAAAATAAAAATTTTCTCTTTATTAAAATATTCTTTTCTCTCTTCTTCTCAAAATTTTGTTTTACATATGCACATATCAAGGGAAGAAACAGCTGGTGGTATATTATTCCCCATTCAATGGATTATAGCATAGACACTGTACCTCTTTAGGTTTTGCCATTGATCTTTTCAAAGCCCAGCTTTGGGAATTAAAATAAAGCAACTTTTACCTCTCAATGGACATGAGTTTGAGCAAGCTCTGGGAGATGGTGAAGGATGGGGAAACCTGGTGTGCTGCAGTCCATGGGGTTGGTTGCAAAGAGTCAGACACGACTGAGCAACTGAACAACAACCCCTCAAATAAGTATGGCTTTTGCGAATTAAATGTGCTTCCACTTTAGGTCAGTTCTTTGGGCTATGGATTTATACAATTCTGCTTTAGAGGTTACAGGTCAATAAATTATCTTTTCATTGGATTTTGTTTGTTTCTACTCTCCCTGAGGCAAGTTCTATCTTTAATCATAGAAAATTAAAGAATTAAAAAATTGTAGAAAGCATTTATGTGTATTTCAAACTTTTATTGTGGCTATACTTGCTGCAGTGACTAAAGATGGAGTCACCCAGAGAAGTCTGCAACAAATGAAATATCTTGTAGTCTAAGATCAGTTCCTTTATTGCCCTGTTTATTACTGTTTTCCAGCAAAACAGAAATCACCCTTTGCATCTCAGAATAGCTATAAAATGAGCGATAGAAATTGCTAGTAGTTCAACAATTCTATGCTCTTAAAATAATGTGCTTCAGGACATTTCATCACTCACCCCAAATCAAATGTTAAGCTGACACTCTGAAGTGATTAAGACATATCTTCAGCTAATCCTTCAAAATGTATAATACAGTTGACCCTTGAAAAACACGGGTTTGAACTGCACAGGTCCACTTACACAAGGATAATTTTCAATAGTAAATATCACAGTACTACACTGTCCAGAGTTTGTAGAATCTGCAGAGGAACTGGGGATATGGAGACTCAGCTACAAGTTATTATCAAGTTAACCCCAGCATTGTTCAAGGGTCAACAGTTGCTGAGCATACTTGTTTTATAATAACATTTTCTTTCTTTTAAACCTCATTGTAAAAATTTTGTAATTGTTGAGTCCAGGTATACCTGTGATTGAGAAAAAAGTAAATTTGGAGGTGGAGCTCCTAATGACTTTCATATGTCTGAAGAGCTTCGCTGGTGGTTTAGTGGTAAAGTATCTGCCTGCTAATGTAGGAGATGTACATTGGATCCCTGGGAGGTGAAGATCCCCTGAAGAAGGAAGTGGTAGGCCACTCCAATATGCTTGCCTGGAAAATCCCATGGACAGAGGAGCCTGGAGGGCCTCAGTCCATGGGGTCACAAAAGTCAGACATGGCTTTGTGACTAAACAACCACTGCAAGAGAGTAAACTCATTCCAACAGCAAAGACTTAAGAGATACACCAGTAGAAAGTTTTTCACAGAGTGTTTGTTGTTTTATTTCCTTGCTAGAGATGTGGGGTTATAATGCTAGACCTAAAACCTTCAGCTATCATGAAGGCCTTTTTAAATACTTAAATTCACCTGAAATATGACTAGTAAAGAAATAATTGCTTTTAAGAAATTAACTTACTNGTTTTATTTCCTTGCTAGAGATGTGGGGTTATAATGCTAGACCTAAAACCTTCAGCTATCATGAAGGCCTTTTTAAATACTTAAATTCACCTGAAATATGACTAGTAAAGAAATAATTGGTTTTAAGAAATTAACTTACTGTTTAGTTTCTGTGTATGTGGGAAGTGCCCATTCTTTTTTTTTTTTCTCCTTTTCTGGCACTCTATGTTTACTCTTTCATGCAAATAATTGTTGCTGGCATTTTGTAAAACATTCAGCATAATGGGAAAGTGTCACAATAATGGAAATCTTGCAAACCTTTCTTAATGTTTCTGTGCTATATTTAATATTAGTAATTCAAAAGATCATTTAGTCATCATCTCCAATACTGTTAATATAACTGCTTCAGATAAAATCTGTTATATGCTTCTTGTCATTTTCTCCTTATTTTACATTGCATGTTTTCATGTGAGATTTTTATTTTCATATCTGACTCTACCTCTATAATTCTTCACCATAATTAGCACCATGGCTTTTGGCTGTGTTGCTCAATCTAAAGCAATAACCACAAAAACTTTTATAAGGCCAAGAAAAAAAAAGAATCAGAAAAATTATTGTATTTTTTATTCTCTGCTTAAAGTAGTAAAATGATTTATAAGTACATATCTCCTTGTTTTATAGAAAAAGTGAACATTTAATCGTTAGTGAATATTCTTTGTGCATTTTTCCTGTGCAAAATCACAGGAAAAAATAGTTCATGACAGCTATGATTTCACCTTTAATTAAACAGATATTACTGAGTTTATTAGATCATTAATCTTCTAAGAATGATCAATGTTTTTTCTTTCCTAAATATCTTTTCACTTTCATAGAACTGAGCAAAAAAGCAGGTCTGCAATCTAAAATCAAGCAACCATAGTGAATACAGATTAAACATTTATTGAGTACATATATGTTTTTTTGTTTTCTTTAATCTTCCTGGCATACTTAGAAAGTAACAGTTTCTTAATGTGTCATTAAAGGGTGCATCTGTGGATTTCTTAAAAACGGGTAATTATTATGCCTTCCACATTTATGCTTGTACTTCAGTTCCAGGGGAAACATGATGGTGATGATACACATGTGTTTTCTGTTGAGATGAGACTGTGCCTGGATTTATTATAGGCCTAATGACACATTCATAACTGAATGCTACAAATTAGGTTAAAACTCCAGTGAATTTATAATGAAGGTTTTCAGTACTTAATCTTTTTTATTCAGATGAACTACTGCCCTTAATATGGGTTAAATTGACCAAATTTAAGGCTACAGAAATTTGTCTACCAATGTTTATAACCCATAATTTAGGATTTAGACAAAATAATTTATAATCCCCAGGTGCACCTAATAAGAAGAATTCATTCATTCATTCAATAGACATTCTTATTATTCTAACAGATGCCTTGTACAGTGCCAAGGGCTAGATACCTCAAGGAATAAGATAAAATTCCTGCACTTGTATTTATTTTCCAGTCTACTGGAGAGAGTTTCATTTGTACATCATTAAAACACAGAAAGAAGCTCTAGTGAAACATCTAAACTATTTTATGTGAAACCCAAACAACATGGAACTGAATTTGCCTGTCCTGAGGCAGGGCATTTAACTAGTGTATTGAAAGAATACTATGAGCAAGCAGGCCAGAGGGGATTGGAAACTGTGATATTATGGTTTGGAATAAAAAATATGTCAGTCTCTCCCATCAAGAATCTTTCATAAGCCTCTTATCCTTCTCCATCAGAGGCTAGACAGACTGAAACCACAGTCACAGAAAACTAANTTGCTGGCATTTTGTAAAACATTCAGCATAATGGGAAAGTGTCACAATAATGGAAATCTTGCAAACCTTTCTTAATGTTTCTGTGCTATATTTAATATTAGTAATTCAAAAGATCATTTAGTCATCATCTCCAATACTGTCAATATAACTGCTTCAGATAAAATCTGTTATATGCTTCTTGTCATTTTCTCCTTATTTTACATTGCATGTTTTCATGTGAGATTTTTATTTTCATATCTGACTCTACCTCTATAATTCTTCACCATAATTAGCACCATGGCTTTTGACTGTGTTGCTCAATCTAAAGCAATAACCACAAAAACTTTTATAAGGCCAAGAAAAAAAAAGAATCAGAAAAATTATTGTATTTTTTATTCTCTGCTTAAAGTAGTAAAATGATTTATAAGTACATATCTCCTTGTTTTATAGAAAAAGTGAACATTTAATCGTTAGTGAATATTCTTTGTGCATTTTTCCTGTGCAAAATCATAGGAAAAAATAGTTCATGACAGCTATGATTTCACCTTTAATTAAACAGATATTACTGAGTTTATTAGATCATTAATCTTCTAAGAATGATCAATGTTTTTTCTTTCCTAAATATCTTTTCACTTTCATAGAACTGAGCAAAAAAGCAGGTCTGCAATCTAAAATCAAGCAACCATAGTGAATACAGATTAAACATTTATTGAGTACATATATGTTTTTTTGTTTTCTTTAATCTTCCTGGCATACTTAGAAAGTAACAGTTTCTTAATGTGTCATTAAAGGGTGCATCTGTGGATTTCTTAAAAACGGGTAATTATTATGCCTTCCACATTTATGCTTGTACTTCAGTTCCAGGGGAAACATGATGGTGATGATACACATGTGTTTTCTGTTGAGATGAGACTGTGCCTGGATTTATTATAGGCCTAATGACACATTCATAACTGAATGCTACAAATTAGGTTAAAACTCCAGTGAATTTATAATGAAGGTTTTCAGTACTTAATCTTTTTTATTCAGATGAACTACTGCCCTTAATATGGGTTAAATTGACCAAATTTAAGGCTACAGAAATTTGTCTACCAATGTTTATAACCCATAATTTAGGATTTAGACAAAATAATTTATAATCCCCAGGTGCACCTAATAAGAAGAATTCATTCATTCATTCAATAGACATTCTTATTATTCTAACAGATGCCTTGTACAGTGCCAAGGGCTAGATACCTCAAGGAATAAGATAAAATTCCTGCACTTGTATTTATTTTCCAGTCTACTGGAGAGAGTTTCATTTGTACATCATTAAAACACAGAAAGAAGCTCTAGTGAAACATCTAAACTATTTTATGTGAAACCCAAACAACATGGAACTGAATTTGCCTGTCCTGAGGCAGGGCATTTAACTAGTGTATTGAAAGAATACTATGAGCAAGCAGGCCAGAGGGGATTGGAAACTGTGATATTATGGTTTGGAATAAAAAATATGTCAGTCTCTCCCATCAAGAATCTTTCATAAGCCTCTTATCCTTCTCCATCAGAGGCTAGACAGACTGAAACCACAGTCACAGAAAACTAACCAATATAATCACACCGACCACAGCCTGTCTAAGTCAAGGAAACTATGAGTCATGCTCTGTAGGGCCACACAAGTCGGCCGGGTCATGGTGGAGAGGTCTGAGAAAACGTGGTCCACTGGTGAAGGGAATGTCAAAACTCTTCAGTATTCTTGCCTTGGGAACCCCATGAACAGTGGGAAAAGGCGAAAAGATAGGACACTGAAAGATGAAGGCCCCAGGTTGGTAGGTGCCCAATATGTTACTGGAGATCAGTGGAGAGATAACTCCAGAAAGAATGAAGAGACAGAGCCAAAGCAAACACAACAGCCAGTTGTGGGTGTGACTGGTGATGGAAGCAAAGTCCAATGCTGTAAAAGGCAATATTGCATAGAAACCTAGAACAGTGCAAACTGGAAATGGTCAAACAGGAGATGGCAACAGTGAACACTGACATGTTAGGAATCAGCGAACTAAAACAGACTGAAATGAGTGAATTTAACTCACAGGATCCTTATATCTACTACTGTGGACAAGAATCCCTTAGAAGAAATGGAGTAGCCATCATAGTTAACAAGAGTCCAAAATGCAGTAATTGGATGCAGTCTCAAAAACGACAGAATGACCTCTGTTCATTTCCAATGCAAACCAGTCAGTATCACAGTAATCCAAGTCTATGCCCTGACCAATAATGCTGAAAAAGCTGAAGTTGAAACACTCTATGAAGACCTACAAGACCTTCTAGAACTAACACCCCCAAAAGATGTCATTTTCATTATAGGCGACTGCAACACAAAAGTAGGAAGTCGAGAAATACCTGGAGTAACAGGCAAATTTCTCCTTGGAGTACAGAATGAAGCAGGGCAAAGGCTAACAGAGTTGTGCCAAAAGAAGGCACAGGTCATAACAAATGCCCTCTTCCAATAACACAAGAGAAGACTCTACACAAGGACATCACCAGATGGTCAATACGGAAATCAGATTGATCGTATTCTTTGCAGCCAAAGATGGATAAGTTCTATATGGTCAGCAAAAAAAAAAAAAAAAAAAAAA
>SJYW01021968.1:3677-15877 GCA_006410735.1 Raphicerus campestris | reverse complement strand
TGATGGCAAGTATTTGGAGCACTTGGGCTTTGCTAGTAGCTCAGTTGGTAAAGAATCCACCTGCAATGCAGGAGACCCCAGTTTAATTCCTAAGTCAGGAAGATCTGCTGGAGAAGGGATAGATAGGCTACCCTCTCCATTATTCTTGGGTTTTCATTGTGACTCAGCTAGTAAAGAATCCACCTGCAACGCAGGAGACCTGGGTTGGATCCTTGCATTGGAAAGATCCCCTGGAGAAGGGAAAGGCTACCCACTCCAGTGTTCTTGTCTGTAGAATTCCATGGACTATAGTTCATGGGGTGTATTTGGAGTACAGGTCTGTGAAGGACTGGGAAGTCATGGCCAGACTTTCCAGTAATAAGTGCCCAGATAGGATGGTAATCTGCTATAAACCAGGAGAGGGCTGGACTTGCCCAGAAGTCAACATTATTGTGCTATATTATAATGATCTGTTTATATGTCTGTCACCCTTATGGTCATATACGANACTTTCCAGTAATAAGTGCCCAGATAGGATGGTAATCTGCTATAAACCAGGAGAGGGCTGGACTTGCCCAGAAGTCAACATTATTGTGCTATATTATAATGATCTGTTTATATGTCTGTCACCCTTATGGTCATATACGACTTCAGAAGAGGGATTATATTTTGTTTATTTGTGTATCATCAATAGCCAGTACACTAGAGTTACTTAACAGCAACTTGATGAATGACTGGGAGGCAAGAAGTCAAGAAGTCATACTAGTATATTGCTTGTCTTTCCAAAGGTAAAATCAAGTATCTCTGTATGTGATGACTTGACTATAACTCATACCCTCTCCACTATTTCACTCAATCTAGCCTTCCAACTCAAAGAAATTAGGAACAATTTTGGCTACTCACTCAACCCAACTTTTTTTTTCAAAATGGCCTTTTGTGATTTTTATTCAAGTACTTATTATATTTCCAGTCCATTGACTCCTCATGCTCACTATTATCTGTAAACATTTTTTTTTTCTTTCTCTCTCTCTTTTTTTTAAATTTAACAACCTCTTCCAAGGTCAAGATACCACTAATTTAAAGACAACAGACATACACATACTCAGAAATATCCATTTTTTTAAAGCAAATTATAAAAATACCTTAGTTTTAAAACTAACATTTATTTTCAACATATATATTTATCATATATTCAGTAATTTCAAGGTGACTACCCTTTTAGTAGATACATTGGCATTATCTTTTCTTACTTTTCTCAACAGCAGCACATTTTGTTTCACTGATATCACTAATAATAAAATAAAGTAGATCCTACTTATTTTCAGTTTGTTAACAATTCGAGAAGAAGAAGTTAAATTGAGTATAATGAAGATTTGAGATTCTTTGTAAGTTTGTTAAAGTCATGCTTATCACTATGGTATCATGTGGTACTTTTAATGAGATTGAAATAATTAGATAGTTACACAAAGGCCACCTGGTCTCTGGACAACCACAGAAAACTGAACAAGTTTCTTTTTTTTCCTAAGCAATTACTCATTCATCAAGCATTTACTGATTATCTGTTATAAGAGAAGCATTTGAGAGATGTATAAGTCTCTGCTATACCTTGTTTCATAAGGAATTTCCAGTGCATCTGAGGAAAGAGTATTCACACAAAGAAAAGGATATAATATAGAATTATAAAATTCCACCATCTAATAACCTTGAAATCCTCTTTGGCATTGTCCTCTCTTTTATGAGTCCTGAGATCAAGTCTTGTTGAGTCTTCCTGCAAAATATTTCTCTAATGCATCCACTTCTGTCCAGGTTGGCTGTCACCAATCTTATTCAAATCAGCTATCTCTATCAGTTTTTCTTGGGACCCCTTCCTGCTTAGTCTCTGCTTCCTCTAATTCATTTTCACAGCAAGGTTATGCTCTTTCAAAATCCACTTGATCTTTTGTTGGAATCTCATTAATAGCCTTCCGTTTCTCTTGAAAAAGAATTTGAAATCCCCTTTCCACCTAGCCCTAACCTCTCTACAAGCCTCAACCTTATAACACCCACCTTTGTTCCCTGAGATTCAGTTACCCTGTCTTTGTTGTTTTTATACCTACATTGTTTTGAGGGCAGGGAGATTTTTACTTTTGTCTTACATCCTTCATAGAAATTAAAACAGCATCTAGCCCATGGTGGTTGTTGGAAAAATACTTACTAAATATTAGAGAAAAAAAATCAGAAAGATAGTGGAAGGCTAGAAACTAAAATGACAGAACTGAAGAAATGTTTTTGCCCTACTGTATATCAGATGTGGGCTTCCCAGGTGGTGCTAGTGGTAAAGAACCCACCTTCCAATGCAGGAGACATAAGAGATGCGAGTTTGATCCCTGGGTGAGGAAGACCTCCTGGCGGAGGGCCTGGCAACTCACTCCAGTACTCTTGCCTGGAGAATCCCATGGCCAGAGGAGCTTGGCTGGCTATGATCCATAGGGTCACAGAGTTGAACACGATTGAAGCAACCTAGCACACACATGAACCAAATATTACACATGCATTATCTCAGTTAACTTTACTAATACTTCCTCAGAGACAGGCAATTTTGTTGCTGATGAAACTTCTTTTATAAAGTTAAAACATTTCCATGGTCATAAAATAATACTAAGTCATAGAACTAGGATTCAAACCCAGGTTTCTATGATTTGCTCTGCTAAGACACTTACAGTATCTGAATTATTTTAATTTTAACCCAAAGGAAATGGGAAGCCAGATGTTAGAAATAGAGAATAATACAAGATATATATCACATATCTATTCTAATGGAGAAAGAGAGAGAGAGAGAGAGAATGAATCAGCAAGGGTATATATTTTTTACTTAGAGATTCAATGCAGTGAGACTAATTAAAAGCACAGATAAATCAATGAAGTAATATTGACATAGACATGCCCAAGATAGAATCAAAAAATAGGGAATTTTTTAAAGGTACAATTTCTGTCATAAATTAATCTTTAATGTATAGTATTAATATATTTATGAGAAGCTGCTGTTTCATTCTTCTTTTCCCAGGAAAAAAGAAGAAAGTATGTCTTAAAGTAATCACATTGTGTAAAACAAGGACCAGAGTCAAATCCTAAAATATTTTTAAGTGCAGAATGCTATTGGCCAGTGTTAGGAAAAGTGATACAAGGCAAGCTAATCTGTAACAATGTCGTGGCTCTTCCCTTCATCCTCAAATAACCCATCAAGCTAACTGTGGTGAAAATAACTTATAAGTCCTTAACCATTTCAGCAGCAGAGGAAAAGTACCACAAAACTAAAAGGAAGTGGAAGTCTAAAAATCAAGAAGTATGATTCTGTAGGCAGGACATTTGGTGAGTAGAAAAATTTGGAAATGCAGAGTAAAACACTGCTGGAATCAGTTGTTATAAGATTTGGGTAGAAAAAAGCAAGTTAAGTAAAGTTTTAAAATTCTGAGCCAAAGGTTTCACATATCTCAACAGCTTTATAATAAGCAAATCATCCTCTTTTGAGTTCAAAGATATTTTTAAAAAGAAAGCACTCATTAATAGGCTGCTGGGATAGTGTCAATGGTCTTAATAAGAATTAGATAAAATTGCTAAAACAGAGATAATGCAATCTGACAATTATAACTGAAAAGAAAAAAAAAATAGGCAGAAAGAGAGAGCATGATTACCAATATATTCAAGAGTCTGTCAAAGTCGAGAAAAAAAATCTTCTGGGAAATTATCTTATTGGAAAAGTCAAGCAAATATTATAATTTGCTATTTTGATTTTGACTTACAAATCTTTAAAATATAATCATAGTTTGATTTTGATCAGGTACCAAAGTCACTTATTTAAACAAAGTCTTTGAGTACATATACACAATGGAGTGTTCAGTTCAGTTCAGTTCAGTTCAGTTCAATTGCTCAGTCGTGTCCGGCTCTTTGAGACCCCATGAATCGCAGCACGCCAGGCCTCCCTGTTCATCACCATCTCCCGGAGTTCACTCAGACTCAAATCCATCGAGTCCTTGATGCCATCCAGCCATCTCATCTTTGGTCATCCCTTCTCCTCCTGCCCCCAATCCCTCCCAGCATCAGAGTCTTTTCCAATGAGTCAACTCTTCGTATGAGGTGGCCAAAGTACTGGAGCTTCAGCTTCAGCATCATTCCTTCCAAAGAAATCCCAGGGTTGATCTCCTTCAGAATGGTCTGGTTGGATCTTCTTGCAGTCCAAGGGACTCTCAANGAAAAAAAAAATAGGCAGAAAGAGAGAGCATGATTACCAATATATTCAAGAGTCTGTCAAAGTCGAGAAAAAAAATCTTCTGGGAAATTATCTTATTGGAAAAGTCAAGCAAATATTATAATTTGCTATTTTGATTTTGACTTACAAATCTTTAAAATATAATCATAGTTTGATTTTGATCAGGTACCAAAGTCACTTATTTAAACAAAGTCTTTGAGTACATATACACAATGGAGTGTTCAGTTCAGTTCAGTTCAGTTCAGTTCAATTGCTCAGTCGTGTCCGGCTCTTTGAGACCCCATGAATCGCAGCACGCCAGGCCTCCCTGTTCATCACCATCTCCCGGAGTTCACTCAGACTCAAATCCATCGAGTCCTTGATGCCATCCAGCCATCTCATCTTTGGTCATCCCTTCTCCTCCTGCCCCCAATCCCTCCCAGCATCAGAGTCTTTTCCAATGAGTCAACTCTTCGTATGAGGTGGCCAAAGTACTGGAGCTTCAGCTTCAGCATCATTCCTTCCAAAGAAATCCCAGGGTTGATCTCCTTCAGAATGGTCTGGTTGGATCTTCTTGCAGTCCAAGGGACTCTCAAGAGTCTTCTCCAATACCACAGTGCAAAAGCATCAATTCTTCAGCACTCAGCTTTCTTCATAGTCCAACTCTCACATCCATACATGACCACAGGAAAAACCATGGCCTTGACTAGACAGACTTAGCCATTAAAAAGAATACATTTGAATCAGTTCTAATGAGGTGGATGAAACTGAAGCCTATTATACAGAGTAAAGTAAGCCAGAAAGAAAAACACCAATACAGTATACTAACGCATATATATGGAATTTAGAAAGATGGTAACGATACCCTGTATGCAAGACAACAAAAGAGACACAGATGTATAGAACAGTCTTTTGGACTCTGTGGAAGAGGGAGAGGGTGGGATGATTTGGGAAGATGGCATTGAAACATGTATAATATCATATAAGAAACAAATCACCAGTCCAGGTTCAATGCAGGATACAGGATGTTTGGGGCTGGTGCACTGAGATGACCCAGAGAGATGAGATCGGGAGGGAAGAGGGAGGGGGGTTCAGGATTGGGAACACATGTACACCCGTGGTGGATTCATGTTGATGTATGGCAAAACCAAGACAGTATTGTAAAGTAATTAACCTCTAATTAAAGTAAATAAATTTAAATTTAAAAAATAAATTAAAATAAAATTTTATTACTAATATCAGAGAAATGTTCATGATAACATTAATCTTATGGGACAAAAATGACATACATTTACATACAAAATGAGAAAAATATATTCATTGATAATCCACTGAAATTTAGCTCTGGTAGCAGAAATTTAGGATATCTGGAAGTCCAAAATTAAGTGAATACCTTAATATAATACATTCCTTGCTAGAAATTTAAGATAGACAATAAAAAATTTAAAAACTAAATCTAATGAGAAGGTCTAGAAGAAATAAAATGGAGTAAAATATAACTTGTTTTTAGTGGACTAGTGTGCTTTTTCCTCTTTCTTAAAAATTAACATAATTACTCTGTAGTTGTTATAATTTAAGTGCTTTGTAATATGATTTAGAAAACAAGGCATGAGTAAAATAGTGATAGGAGTTCTTTTTGTGTCTTCATTTAATAAAAGCTTTTAGTTGTTCAAATATTCTTCTTTTACTTTTAGTCACAACTTTTGCTGTGTCAACTTTCCTTATTTACAGGGAGCTATTGCAGGCTAGTATTACATCTAATGCAGTTCTGTATCAGATCCTGACAGTTACTAGAGATGGAGGGTTTGTGGCATCTGAAGCCACAGAGGGTGGCTATGAGTGGTGCCGGCCTGCTTAAATTTAAACCTTGCTTTGATACTTACTGGCTACAACATTCATTTCTGAATGCCTTGACTTCCTAATCCACTGGAGGGTATAATAGTATAGTATCTACATTATAAGGGTCTTGTGTCCAAGGTAGAGAGAGTATTTAATAAAGTTTCAGGGCAACTTCATATAAGCTTCTGTGTTATAAACCTCATTGTGCACTCATCCCCAGAACATGGGGATGTTTGCCAATTGGATAGTTTGCCTATTGAATAAATGAATCAAGGAAATAGAGAGTGAAATTGTGTGGGTGAGTTAGAAAGCAAAATATGCGTATTTTATGTATTATAAATAAAGTCAAGTCCTGTGATAAATGAGACTACAAGGAGAACAACTCAGGAGTTTCTCTGCTCAAGGATGTAAGAAGCTATTCTGGAAAGAGGACAAATAAATAGAACATGAAAATTCAGTAAGGAATTCTCTGATAAAACAAGGCACTAGAGTCTATGGAAGCTCAGGTCAGGGGAAGTAATTCAGCTTACAGAGGCCTGGTCAGAGATGACTTTTGACCTGAATTTTAAGGCTAAAGCGGGTAGAAATGCTCCCATTTGGAGAAAGAAAAAATACAGGTAGGGGAAAAAAGTGTCCTGGAACTCAGGAGAGCTAGTGGGTTCATAATGAGCATCAAGTGTCACAGGTGCATCCATGTGAAGGTAATAGAAACAGTTGGATATGTAATTCTGCCTGGGATAGAAAAATGGTTTTGTGGCATCTGAAGCTCTTATGAACTGAGAATATGCCTTAGGAAAAAATAATAATAATCAAAAGTAGGTCCAAGAGTGAATGCTTTAGGACTTATACAGAATTTAAAAGAAAAAATGACATACATTGCTTTTAAAGTTGACAAATGACATAAATATCACAGAAGCTGAAAGTAATGTAAACCCTTTGATTATTAATATACTATGTACCACATCTCTGTAACATATTTTTTCTGACACCTTTTTGGCTCCTTTCATGAGAACCATAAAGACACTATGAGCATTTTTTCTGCTCTCACCACATTCCAGGATTTATGGAGTGAGAAGAGGGGGCAGACAGGACCTGGCTGAACTGAAGGGGGGCCAGGTTAGATGTGAAGTTGGAATTTCCCTAGGGCTTGTACCTGGGCAAAAGCAAATTCTGAATAAGAAACTTACTGCAGAGAAATTTACATAGGCCAGTTACCAATAGCAAGTAACCAATAGCAAGTTTCCAATAGGCAAGTGTACCAATTGTGTACACCTCAGTTGTCTCAACACAGAACAGCAATTTCATAGTTTTTTATTATAGAGAAAACAGAAAAATAACTTTTTCCACAAACATATTGGATTGACATTTATTTTTATTGTAATATTTTAGAACAGTGTCTTAATCTCCAACTCTTTATTGGTCACTGGCCTATGTAAATTTCTCTGAAGTAAGTTTCTTATTCAGAAGTTGCTTCTTGCCCAAGGACAAGCCCTAGGGAAATTCCAATTTCACATCTAACCTGGCCCCCCTTCAGTTCAGCCAGGTCCTGTCTGGCCCCTCTCCACACTCCATAAATCCTGGAATATGGTGAGAGCAGAGAAAATGATCATAGTGTCTTTATGGTTCTCATGAAAAGAGTTCAGAATTATGTTTATTGAGCCTGCTGTTTAGATTCAATGATAGGGTTTGAAAGTTTGATGAGATCTACCAATAGCAGATAGTCACTGAAGATTAAAGGGAGGCAGAGGTTTTAATATATATATACATATATATATATAATATACTTCCATATTGGGGCTTCCCTCATAGTTCAGTTGGTAAAGAATCTGCCTGCAATACAGGAGACCCAGGTTTGATTCCTGGGTCATGAAGAGCCTCTGGAGAAGGAAATGGCAACCCCCTCCATTATTCTTGTCTGGAGAATCCCATGGACAGAGGAGCCTGGCAGGCTACAGTCCACTGGATCGCCAGAGTCAGACACCACTTAGTGATTAAACCACCGCCACCACCCATATAGATATATTCTTTTCTCAGATTTTTTTTCATATAGGTTATTACAAGCTATTACATGATATTGAATATAGTTCCATATGCTATACAACAGGACCCTGTTTATCTATTTTATATGTAGCAGTTTGTTTCTGCTAATTCCAAATGTCTAATTTGTCCCCTACCCTTTTCCTCTTTGGCAGCCATAGGTTTGTTTTCCATGCCTGTGAGTCTGTTTCTGTTTTGTAAATAACTTCATTTGTATCATTTTTTTTTTAGATTCCAGACACAAGTGGGATCATATATCTGTCTTTCTCTGCATCACTTCATTTAGTGTAATAATATAAAGGTCCATGCATGTTGCTGTAAATAGCGTTATTTTATTCTTTTCATGGCTGAGTAATATTCTACTGCATGCATGTGTATGTATAGATGTACATCTCCCATCATCTTTATCCATTCATCTGTTTATGGACATTTAGGTTGCTTTCATGTATTAGTTATTGTAAATAGTGGGTAGAAGGGTTTTGAAGGGTCCCCCATAAGTTTTACCTGCAGCCACAGAATCGGCAACAGAATAAATGGTGACCCTGGCTGGAGCAGCGCTCCATGATTCTAACCTATAACTGGAGGTGTGTGATCCTTCCTATACCTGGAAGAGAACATGTAGAGACTGGCAAGGGGCTCCACCAAGAAAGGGACTCTACAGCTAGTTTCATTACCTGCATTTCTAGGTTCTGAAGCATAGGTGATGGGACTAAGGCCAGTACAAAAAGTGTAAGATAAATTTTGTCACAGAGGAGCTGATATTCTTATCCACCTTGTACATTTGAANGGGCTCCACCAAGAAAGGGACTCTACAGCTAGTTTCATTACCTGCATTTCTAGGTTCTGAAGCATAGGTGATGGGACTAAGGCCAGTACAAAAAGTGTAAGATAAATTTTGTCACAGAGGAGCTGATATTCTTATCCACCTTGTACACTTGAATATATAATAGCAAAATGTGGTCTTGTCCAGACAGCCATTCATAAATGTTAGATAAATGTCACAAACAATTAGTGCCATAGAGAAAAAGGGATGATCAATTTACCTTGGGTAGTCAGAGAAGGCTTTGTAAGGAAGATGAGTCTTTAATGCCTTGAACCACAAATTCTACATTTATGCAAACATTAGAATTATGAAAAAAATGTGAATATGTGAAAGAAGAAATCCAAAGTACCATTCCAAGTATCCACACAGAAGCCATTAAGAAAAATGGCTATGTGGATGTTGTATTTGTGAAAAAATAATCTTATATTCTACAATAATNATTAGAATTATGAAAAAAATGTGAATATGTGAAAGAAGAAATCCAAAGTACCATTCCAAGTATCCACACAGAAGCCATTAAGAAAAATGGCTATGTGAATGTTGTATTTGTGAAAAAAATAATCTTATATTCTACAATAATACATGAAAGAGATTTTGCTAAAATATCATCTTTAGGACAACTAGAAACACAAAGAGAATGACTTCTTTTCCTCAGTAGTTGATTGGAAAGACACTGTGATCCATAGAAGCAGAAGAAAAGAAATACAAAGGTAAGCATTCCTGTAACTAAAACACCTGGAGATTTAGGCCTAAAATTTTACAGTCTTTTCTGTTGGGTGGGAATTTTGCCTCAATTTCCTGGAGCATTGTGCAAAAGAGAGAAACTCTGCACTGCCCTTGTGGAACTGAAATAATACTGAAGTTGAAAATAATAATGTTTTGTCTCCTGGAAACCTAACTGGCTTGCAGAATAAGATCCTGGTGCCGCAGTAACCCCGTTATCTCCCTTTCCAAGCTGTTCATAAACAGTGGACTGGATGACATGGATTTGCATATTCAGTGCAATTGTATTGAAACAGGAATATTGGTTAGCATTTCAAATGTGTATTGACTTCAAATGTATATTGTGTATTTCAAAATGTAATTTTACAATAGAAAACAAGGGAATGTAAGAAGATTTTTGGAAAATAAATAGTAGAGTTAATGCCAATACAAACTTTGTTCTCCAAACACTCCAAAATTCTAGTATTCAAAGTTCATCACATCATCCAGGACTTCATTAGCAAGATTCATTTCCTTTCTTCATTCATTACATTTAAATATGTGAAATCCAGAGTATAAAATGTGTTCCATCTCAAAAGGAAATCATGTTGTGTTTGTCTTATTAAACATCCTAAAACATTTCCTTGAAATATAAAACTTCTAAGATAGGAGTGTTTTCAAGCCCATTTAATACACTTCTGTGCATTAAACTCTGGTTATTATTTTGATTTTCTACCTCACTGCACCCACTGTGACTTGACTAGACTCAAAGAAAAGAGGTCTGTACATATTACTAAAATATCCCATTAACAACTCACGTTTGAGTCCAAATGTAAANTAGATGTGTATAAGAGACAGGTGTTTGTCTTATTAAACATCCTAAAACATTTCCTTGAAATATAAAACTTCTAAGATAGGAGTGTTTTCAAGCCCATTTAATACACTTCTGTGCATTAAACTCTGGTTATTATTTTGATTTTCTACCTCACTGCACCCACTGTGACTTGACTAGACTCAAAGAAAAGAGGTCTGTACATATTACTAAAATATCCCATTAACAACTCACGTTTGAGTCCAAATGTAAATGTCAGTACTTGATATTACATATTGACTTTTCTGATGGACACTTTCTCTTAAATACACATCTGTTTGAAAAAAGAATGAAAACTTTTGCATATACACTTTCTTCTTATAAGAATGATAGCTAATATTTATTGTTTACTATGTCAGATCCCTTGCTAAATGTTTCACACACAATGTGAATTCACATAATATTCAAAATAACCTTACAAGCTAGACATCATTAATATTTGTTTTGTAGGTAATTTAACATGCAAAGAAGTTGAAGAGCAAACTTAGTCAATCTGCTTATAAAGGATTGTGTATTTAATACTTAAACTACTGCTTTCCATAACAATGCTTAAAGGAAGGGCACTTCATGGACGAATGACCCTCAATTAAATTGAAATTCTAAAATGACTAAGGACTTCTTTACTCAAAAGACTCCATTTTTAATGGAAAATAAGAAACAAATTTTATTTTATAATTCTAACCAGTCTCTTCTCCCCAGTTCACTTCTCCAAGAACAGTTAAGATTTATCTTATCTAAATATACTTCCTAAATGACTCAGTTCAGTTCAGTTCAGTCGCTCAGTTGTGTCCGACTCTTTGCGACCCCATGAATTGCAGCACGCCATGCTTCCCTGTCCATCACTAATGTCTGCAAATTATCTGGTATTAGGGAACTATGGATCCCATGATTGATGGAATTAAGAGGTACCATGAAGAAGTTCTGAGCATGACAAGACCTCCCTGAAATGACTTGCAAAAGTCTGAGCATATGAAGATGCATGAGCTTTTCTGAATCAGGAGTTCATAGCTTTCATCATCTTTTCTGTGGCTCTGTGAGAGCCTAAAGAGTAGACTATTACTCTTCTGGAGGAAATAGATCAAAGAAGTCTTACTTTTCAACTAGCCACTTAGGATTTCCGGGTTAGGCAAGTCCTCTGTCCACATACATTTCAAAGAACTCATTAAAACTTTGAGCTCCCAAGTGGATGGGAAGTTCAAACTCTATCATATTAAAAAGTTCAAGTTTTCCTGGAGTCTAAGTTACATAGATGAGAAAACCAGTATTTGGATCCAGCCATTCTTATAACTCTTTCCAAGATGATCTTGTATTAATAGACCCAACTAACTCAGAATCCACATTTTAAGAGATGATAGGATGACAGAGGGCTTCCCAGGTGACGCTTGTGGTAAAGAACCTGCCTACCAAGCAGGAGACATGAAGATAAGGTTCGATCTGTAAGACCTTGCGGCCTTTTCTCAGGATCTGTCGCTCCAAAGACCACAGTGACTCAAATTCGATGCAATAGGCAAGAGGATTTATTAGGCCGGCGCACCGGGGTTCAGTCTCCTCGGGAGGAGTGAACCCCGAACACTGGTCGCGAAGGGTTTTTATACCGAAAAAATCACAGGCAGGTGGGAGTGGGGTCAGGATGTTAGGAACAATGTGATAGGGGGCCATAGGCAGGTGCAGGTGGGGTGAGGACGTTTGATTGGTGGGATAGGTCTGCAGGTAATTAAGTCGAA
>SJYW01021967.1:0-10176 GCA_006410735.1 Raphicerus campestris | reverse complement strand
CTCTCTCTCTCTCTCTCTCTCTCTCTCTCTCTCTCTCTCTCTCTCTCTCGCAGCCGCCTGCCTAGGCCACTGGCTTCCCCACCACTCAGGGCGTGTCAGTGCCACCTCCCTGACTCCCCCTGGCCCCCACACAACCCCTGTGGTCCCCTAGCACACTGGATTCCTCTCGCCCAGAGAGGGACTCATGGCCTGGGGTCAGGCCAGTTCTCACCCACCGAGCCTGGGCCTCATCAGGTCTCTTATACATGATTTTGGTGGACCAGGCTGCCCCACCCATTTTTTTTTCTGAGCCCTCATGGGCTCGCTCCCAAGCTGGGCCAGCTAACTCTAGCTCCAGCTGAGCCCCCAAAACTGGTTCTGTCATATCCCAGGACGCTGTGTACCCCAGCAGCCGTTAAAAGCCAAAGTACCACACCCTGCCGGTGCCAGTCCAGTGCCAGAGGATAGGAATCACCCACTCAGCCTCAGTGACTGCTGAGGCCTCCTGGGCTCAACCCTGAGCCTGCGTGGAGGAGGGCCCGTCCCTGAGGACTCCCTGAGCTTCTCCTGGGAAGAGGCTAAGGCCACTTTCTTCTCTCCTTCCGTCCCTGACCCCTTTCCACAGAGCTTTGCTGCCCACATGCATCTGCTGCTACCACATGCCCAGAGAGCTAAGGATAAGAATGCTGAGCCCATTAAACAGAAGGGAAAATTGAGGTCTGGGAAAAGAAAGCTGGCATGGCCAGGATAAGGACCTAGGACCTGATTCCCACTCCAGTGCTCCTTCTCGGTCTTTCAACTGCTGCCCTGGAGAAAGCCTACTGGAGAGTGTGGTGTCTACGCTCACCGAAGTCCACCCGCTTCCCAGCCTTGCCACTCCCCAAATCTTCACACCCTGATGGCATTCCCAGTGACACAGGGCTAGGTTACTCCCAGGGCTATCTGAGCCAGGGCCTCCAGCCTTGGTTCCAAAGCAGGCATCCAAAGGGTCGCCCGGGCTGGCTGAAGGCTGCCGCAATGAGGCTGCACCGGGGAGGGAAAAGGGGAGGGGGTTCCNTTACTCCCAGGGCTATCTGAGCCAGGGCCTCCAGCCTTGGTTCCAAAGCAGGCATCCAAAGGGTCGCCCGGGCTGGCTGAAGGCTGCCGCAATGAGGCTGCACCGGGGAGGGAAAAGGGGAGGGGGTTCCCAGGCCTGGCAAGGTGCCTCTCTCCCACCTGCCGCACCTCCCCCACACATCACCCACCCTGTGGTAAGGAAGGCCTCAGAGTCACTGTCCTGACACAGCCTCCTATCATCACTCATTGCCAAAACCCTCGTGGGCCTGCCACCACCGTCAGTGAAGTGCATCCCCAGCGGGACACAAGGGGCCCTTCGCCACTGGCCCTGGCCAGCCTTTATGGCCTCCTCGTCGATCCTGCATCACCATCTCCCCAACATTCTAACCACATTACACTGTGTGTGCCCCCAACCCACTCCAAGCGTGGTTCACTGGTCCACTCAGTGACCGTGTGTGGGTTGAAGTGGACGCATGCATGCCTACACATGTCCCTGGCCGCACACACACAGCTGTGCACATAGATGCAGACACACACCTTTGTGTAGAAGCCCACTACTCAACCGCGTGTGGCTGTCAAATCACACACACAAAGGAGCTGTGACATCTAAGCCAAGAAGGACTGACAAGTCTGTTCTAAGGACCCCTAGACGGACCAAGTGGTAAAGAATTTGCCTGCCGACGCAGGAGACATAAGAGATGCTGGTTCGATCTCTGGGTCAGGAAGATCCCCTGGAGTAGGAAATGGCAGCCCACTCGTTATCTTGCCTAGAGTAGCCCATGGACAGAGGAGCCTGGACAGCTATAGTCCATAGGGTCATAAAGAGTTGTACACGACTAAAGAGACTTAACACGCACACAGACGGACCAAGCATGATCATGTCATCATCCCCAAGCCCCTGGCGGGGAACCAGGGAAGCAGGAGTGGACCTTGGGCTCTGGCTGAGCCTGCACCAGGCCCCAGGGTCTCTGAGCCCCAGAGGGTAGGCAGAGGATAGTCAGGAAGGTCCCAAGCAGGTTCCCATTCTGGCTCTGTGGCAGACCTGCTGTGCTTCCCCAGACAAGCCACCTTCCCTCTCTGTTTCACCAGCTTTTATAAAACAGAGGGATTTGGGTTAGCAGACACCTAAAGCCTGGCCAGGCCCTCTGCCCAGCTGCTCTCAGCCCATGCTAGGTACAGACAATGGAAGGGCCTGTGAGGGCAGCAGCCAGGGAAAGCTTCTGGGGCCGGAGATGAGGGCAGCGTGGGGACAGCAGGAGCCTGAGTGGGAGGGACGGAAGCCAAGAGCCGGGGCGGGAGCGGTTCCTACGGCCCATAGCTGAGGGTTATGGAGCAGATAATAAGTCCTATAGAATACTCACTGTGTAGGTATATCACATTTTGGTCTAGACTGCAGTCAAATATATTCTTTCTCATCTAGGGGTTACCAAATGGGCAAATCTAACAGCTTAGGCCCAGTCCAGCCCCCGGCCTCCCAGCCCCCACAAACAGGCTCAGGGCAGGGGCCAAGGAGGTGACACGGGGGGAACTTCTGGCCAGACCCCACCCACACTCAACCCCCTCAGCCGGTGAGTAAGCAGCCATGCGTCCAGGAAGCAGGACCGTCTGTGCTGAGGATGTCCGTGCATACACACAGATGCACTCCTCCTCCTGGGATGCCAGCACCAACACCTGCACGTTTGCATGCTACCACACACACACACACATACATGCACACGCTGGGGGACGTGACGGACGGATCCTCAGCTATAGCCCCAGCCTTTGTCCTGCTCTTGCAGGGAAATTGGTGCCCAGTGCTAACAATCGTGTCTCACAGGGAGGACTGAAGTGGGGCCAGGGCATGTCTAGAGGGTGCCAGAGGTGCACCAGGGCACAGGCTCAGTCATGTGAGGACAGTACCCCCAAGACTATGAGCACCCCACCACCACCTCAGCCAGAAGAACCCTCTTGCAAGGACAGAAGGAAGCAGAGCCCCAGCATCACAAAAGGGTGCCAATTCCCCTGTCCCCTAAATCTCCCTGGCCCCCAGAACCCAGTTTACCAGCTCACCTCCCTGCCTGTCCCCAGCCCACCAGGAACCATCTGCATGCTGCAGTCTGGAGTCCAAGTATGGAAGGAGGCTCTTCCCAGGGGCAGGAGATGCCAGCCCTGGCCCCCAGTCCCTCAGAGCCTCAGAGAGGAGGGCATGCCTGGGGTGGGGTGGGGCCAGCAGGAGCAGCCCCAGGCCTCGCTGTTCTCTATGGCTTTTTATTCCTATGTGATTCTACTACTCACTCATATAGGGATTGGAGCCGTGGCGCACGGCGGGGGCAGCCAGCGGAGGGCTCAGACACTGAACAGAGGTCCAAGGAAGCCAGGACAGCGGCCCCCGTCTCCCAGCGCAGGCTGCTGGCCTGGCCTAGGGAGCCCCTCCCCGGGCGCTCCCCTCCCGCCAGCTGGAACATGGGGAGGGGCTGCTGGATCCCAGCACTGGGGACCCCCACAGACTGCACGCTGGCACCAGGACCTGGATTGCATCCCCAGAGGAATGGCTGAAGGATCTGGTTGGGGGCGGTGGGGAGGTGGTTCGGCTGGGAAAAAGGGCCTGGCACAAGGAAACAAGACCCAGTGTCCTGTGTGGCTCCCTGGAAAAACAAGGCAGCTCAACCAAAGAAGNTGAGGATGTCCGTGCATACACACAGATGCACTCCTCCTCCTGGGATGCCAGCACCAACACCTGCACGTTTGCATGCTACCACACACACACACACATACATGCACACGCTGGGGGACGTGACGGACGGATCCTCAGCTATAGCCCCAGCCTTTGTCCTGCTCTTGCAGGGAAATTGGTGCCCAGTGCTAACAATCGTGTCTCACAGGGAGGACTGAAGTGGGGCCAGGGCATGTCTAGAGGGTGCCAGAGGTGCACCAGGGCACAGGCTCAGTCATGTGAGGACAGTACCCCCAAGACTATGAGCACCCCACCACCACCTCAGCCAGAAGAACCCTCTTGCAAGGACAGAAGGAAGCAGAGCCCCAGCATCACAAAAGGGTGCCAATTCCCCTGTCCCCTAAATCTCCCTGGCCCCCAGAACCCAGTTTACCAGCTCACCTCCCTGCCTGTCCCCAGCCCACCAGGAACCATCTGCATGCTGCAGTCTGGAGTCCAAGTATGGAAGGAGGCTCTTCCCAGGGGCAGGAGATGCCAGCCCTGGCCCCCAGTCCCTCAGAGCCTCAGAGAGGAGGGCATGCCTGGGGTGGGGTGGGGCCAGCAGGAGCAGCCCCAGGCCTCGCTGTTCTCTATGGCTTTTTATTCCTATGTGATTCTACTACTCACTCATATAGGGATTGGAGCCGTGGCGCACGGCGGGGGCAGCCAGCGGAGGGCTCAGACACTGAACAGAGGTCCAAGGAAGCCAGGACAGCGGCCCCCGTCTCCCAGCGCAGGCTGCTGGCCTGGCCTAGGGAGCCCCTCCCCGGGCGCTCCCCTCCCGCCAGCTGGAACATGGGGAGGGGCTGCTGGATCCCAGCACTGGGGACCCCCACAGACTGCACGCTGGCACCAGGACCTGGATTGCAACCCCAGAGGAATGGCTGAAGGATCTGGTTGGGGGCAGTGGGGAGGTGGTTCGGCTGGGAAAAAGGGCCTGGCACAAGGAAACAAGACCCAGTGTCCTGTGTGGCTCCCTGGAAAAACAAGGCAGCTCAACCAAAGAAGGTACAGTCTGGCTAGGGCCTGTCCAAAGACAGAAGGGAGGGAAGTCCTCAGTGGGGCAGGCAGCAAGCAAGTGCCCAGCAAGGGGACACCTCAGCAGGGAAGCCACCGCGGGGAGTGACAGCAGGACCGACATCCTTAGGCCTGCCCTCCCTCGGGTCTCTGCTCACCCACATCAGGCATGCCAGGCTCAACCCTCCCGGGCTCCTGTTTAGGTGAATCGAGTGCCCTGCAGAGACAGGACAGCCAGTGCCTGCAGGGCCCCGGTGCAGGGGCTACTGGCGGCCACCACTCCACTCCCGGCAGCCCCCTGCTGGTCTGTGCTCTGAGAGAAGACGCACTGAGAACCCAGAGCGTGGTCCTTTTTATTTTCAGTCCTTCTTGCTTCACCCCATGGAAGAAATAGGCTTGGGAGCTGAGCAGAGGAGCTGCCTGGGGAGAAGACTAGGAACTGGCCCAGGCGCCTATCCGGGGTACCTGCTGCCATGGCTGAAAGTCGGGGCGGAAGAGAGCCCCCATCTGCCTGGCCAATGTGAAACTGGACACGGAGAAGAGGCCCTGGTTGGGAGATGTGAGGGCCAACCAAGTAGCCACGGCCAAGGGAGAACGGGCCCTGCAGCTTGGTCGGGCCCTGGGGACCAAGCTGGTCTGTTCCAGGACGCTGCCCTGCAGGCCTCTTCTGGGCTCCCCAAAACATAACCTACATCATCACTGCGGATGCAGGAACAGGAAGTGGGCGTCCATGACATTGGTGCCGGTCAGCCCCGTGTGCAGCAGGTGTGCCCCGCCCCGGAAGCGGCAGAAGAAGGTATGTGAGTCATTATGGGCTAGGAAGGTGGCCACGTCCAGACCCTCAGCAGCAGCTTGGCTGGTAAGCTCAGGCCTGACCCAGGCCCCGGCTGCCTCTGTGGGCCCATCCTGCCCATCAGTGCCACCGCTCAAAAACAGCACGCCAACAGTCCCCAGTGGCCACTGTCCCAGCTCCACTCCAACACGCAGGGCCAGCTCCTGGTTTCGGCCACCCTTGCCTGAGCCCTGCAATCGCACCGTGGGCTCGCCACCAGCCAGCAAGCAGACTGGGCCCCGAGCGCCTACCACAGCCTCCAGAGCCTCCTTCAGCTGCAGATCTGGGAGCTGGAGGTCAGCTGCTAGTTCACAGAGTCGTTCATCCTCCTCCTCAGATGCTCCAGCGCCAGGCAGGGCAAGGCGGGCTCCAGCGACTCGGGCCAGCAGCCCGTAGAACTGGGCCACACTTCTCACATCACCCTGTATGGCTGTGCTCAGCACCACAGCCCTGTATCCCAGCGCCTCAGCCTGCTTCTGAGCCTCGGCCAGTGCCAGTGCATTGGAGCCAAGGATCACGTTGAGGACGTGACCACAGGTGTGTGGCCCGTGGGGGTCAGAGTCGGCCCGCGCCAGCACAGTCTTCACAGAGCGTGGCAGGGCAGCGCGAAGGCCATAGCGATTGAGGATGTGCAGGCAGTCTTGCACGCTGTGGATGCTGGCCACAGTGGGGCCGCTGGCAATCACCTCCACGGGGTCCCCCACCACGTCTGACAGGATGAGGCTCACCACCTGGGGAGGAGTCACAGAGGCAAGGCTCAGGCCCACCTGATCCAGGCCCGAGAGGACAAGCTGCCTTCATCTAGCCACGTCTTCACACCACCCAATGCACTTCCTCGCCCACTTCTAACCCCTCTCAAGTAGGCGTGCAAAACACCTAGCCCTCTGGACTCCCATACCAGGCCTCTGCCCTTCATCTCCCCGGCACATGTGGGCCTGGTTCCACCAGCCCCGGACTGCCTAGCAAAGAAGGGCCCCACACACCTGGGCAGGGTAGGCGGCCTGAGCCAGCCCCCCGCCCTTGAGCTGGGACAGGGCCTTCCGGATGGTGTTCAGCTCCTGGATTGTGGCTCCCCGGGCCGCCAGCAGCTTGGTTAGCGTCTGCTTCTCCTCCAGCGTTACAGGTGGGATGGGGGCGGGCAGCAGGGCTGAGCCCCCACCTGCAGAGACAGTGAAGGCTTTGGGCAGAGGGCACCGGGACTTCCCGACCTGGGGAGCCGGCAGGCAGTGCTCACTTAGGGATGTAGCGGCTAGAAAGAGGGGTTAGGCTGCCCCCGTGTGGACACACAGTGAATGCCCACACAGTCACCACAACCAAGGCACCTGAGGCTGAACTCTGCCTTGGGGCAGCCCAGGTCCCAGCAGACGCTGGAAGAACTACCTTAAGACCTTGGAAGAGGAAAAAGACCTGGAGGAGACAGTGGAGAACGAGGGAGGGGACTCAGGGAGCTGGAAACCGGGGTTCTAGCCCCAGGTGACAATGGTGCCGAGGGCAGCCGCAACAGAGACGTTTTCCTTGCAAGACCTCAGCGAGTGGCTCCGTGTGCCCTCTCACAATTATCTGACAACGTCAGTCGAGCAGAGGGCCCCACAGCTCAGGGGCCCCCCCAAGGAGTCAGCCACCCAGGTCTTCACTGCCTCTCATCTGTGACCTTGGGGGCTCTGACCAACGGTTCCTTGCACACCTGATACTGGGAAACCTCCCCGCTGCCGCGCACACACACACACACCTTGAGGGCTCTGATCAACAGTTCCTTGCACACCTGATACTGGGAAACCTCCCCGCTGGGCCCCCCCCACCCCCACACACACCTTGAGGGCTCTGACCGATAGTTCCTTGCACACTTGATACTGGGAAACCTCCCTGCTGCCGCACACACACACAGAGACACACACAGACACACACCTTGAAGGCTCTGACCAATGGTTCCTTGCACAGCTAATACTGGGAAACTTCCCTGCTGCTGCACGCGCGCACACACACACACGCACACACACACACGCACCCTCCCTTGAGGGCTCTGACCAATGGTTCCTTGCACACCTGATACTCCCGGCACACACACACACACACACACACACACACACACACACACACACACACACCCCTCCCTTGAGGGCTCTGACCAATGGTTCCTTGCACACCTGATACTGGGAAACCTCCCCGCTGCCACACACACACACACTCCTAAGCCAGCGCGGCACCCTCACCTGAGATGAGCACGAGCAGCAGGTCGTCAGCTGTGAGGCCTTCGGCCAGCTGCCTGATGGCCAGCGCAGCCCGCAGAGCGTCCCGGTCCGGCAGGTTGTCCTCGGCGCCCTCGAATACCTGGATGCAGCTGTGTGGCTTCAGCAGCATCTCCCTCAGGGGAGAGAGAAGGGAGAGCCAGAGATGTGGTGGGCTCCACGTCCTGCCTGGTTTCTCAGATGCACAGGTGAAGGGGATATGAACAAGGATGCCCAATGACACCCAACCTGGAGCCAGGCCTCTCCCAGAAGAAACTGGAAGCTAGTGAAGGAAGGAGGCCCTGATCCAGGCTGAACCTGGGCCCAGGTTCCCCTCCAGACGAGAACAGCACCCCCAGGTTCCTTACTGCTTGCCAGCATGCTCCATGGCCGCACGGATCCCCTTGGGAACACTGATCACGCCCTGCACAAGATGCTGGCCCAGGAGCTCCTCAGCTGCAGCTGCCATGCCCAGCACAGCCTTGCCAAAGCCCACCAGGTAGAGGTTCTGCCTCAGCTGAAAGCTCCGGTCCCGCACCTTCAGCTCTCCGCTGTCAGGGTCCAAGGACAGGGCCCGCTGCAGCATGGGGCCCGGCAGCACTGCACCCACAGTGCTCTCAAATAGCTGCCGTGCCTGCTCTGCCAGAGCCATGCTACTGGCCAGGCGGGCCAATGGGCACCCCCCGTGGAGTGGGCCCGAGGGGGCTCTGGCCAAGTGACGCAGGACCTGCAGGGCTGCAGCCATGCTCCACTGCTCTCAGCACCACTTGGCGTCCATGGCTGCCTAGGAGGAAGAAAGCACTGGTTAGGCTGCAGCAAAATCAGAGACAGGAGGCTTCAGGGCCAGCGGACCCCACAGCTGCTGCTGCTGCGGGAATGGGCCATCTGCCAGACCCAAGAGAATCCCTAAGGTCCACAGCTGTCTGATCTCACTCCAGTCTTCTGAGCCCAGGCCTGCAGTCTAACCAACCATGTCCTCCTCTTCTGCAGGCCACATGCCAGCTCTCTGGACACCCTGCCCAGAGTCCAGAGGTCCTGTTAGCAGAGCCCTCCTCCTAGACCACCTCCTTTGGCTGAGAGTTAATCATTCACAGAGGAAGAAATTACTATCCGTGGGCTTCCATCCTGCCTCTTTTCCACCTCCTGCACTTCTGAGCCTTGCCCAGGGCAACACCCCTTTCTGGCACTCTTTCCTTGCCTCTTTACCTCTTTACTTCAGTTGCAACAAAGCTGCTGGCTATGCCACCAACTAGAGCCCAGTGACCTCCAGGCTGCTCTGTTTCATTATCTCACAGGCCTGGGCTGGGGAGCCTGGAAAGACTCAGTCTGTGCAGGGAGGCTGTAGATTTGTCAGGACACTGAGAAGCAGGTCCAGGCACATCCTTGGGCCACAAAGCCTTTAGAATCCCGCACTCAGGGCCAGCCCAGCAACAGCTTCAGGTTCAAGTCTGACTCACAGTAGAACCTTAAGAAAGTCCTTAGACACCACATGACTCCAAGTACGATGGGGCCCAATCTGCAGGACAGAAAGGATGCCCTTCCACCTACATGGCCAGGCCCACCTTTGCCAAGAACATGCCTTTTGCTCTAACACAACAAGTCTTGGATCACACCACCCACAGGGGTGAGAGCTGCGTGGCTGGGGCAGGCAAAGGGCAGGCTTCTACCGCTGAGGTCAAATAGTCATTTTCCCCACTGGGCACAGTAAAAGCCAAAGAAGACTTGAAGTGAAGGTCAAGAGGTTGTGGAGTAGTTTAGAAACAATAAAGTTCTAAAGAGCTCATCTCTAACAAGGCGTTACTTTAATAAATTATGAATTTATTTTATAGTTATAAATTAATAAATGCCCACCATACATGCTGACTGCAGCAGCAAGTGTGGACGGAGCAGCGGAGTCAGGCTCCAGCTCTACCACAGGGACAGCTCCATTTCTCTCACTGGGTCTCCTGTGCAAAATGAGAGGTGAGATGAGACATCCCTGGGCTCTCTGAAGCTGTCCATTATTAACACTGAAAACCTCGACTGCAAACATCACTTAATCCAAGATCAAAAAAAAAACCCAGCATCAACAACCTGGCAACATCCAGCCTCGGATCACTTAGCCTGCATGGAGCTAAACTTTCCCATTAAGAGAAGACAAACAGTTCCCGACTCCAGCTGTGAACAGGAAAACAGAGGGAGCTGCAGTGGGGACTGAAAACGGGCCCAGCAATTGCTGGGGCTGGCCAATGAGCACGAGCCACAAAAGTGGCTTAGCATGTAGCAGTAGCTGATTTTGACCGTCTGGACAAAATCTGTACCTGTTTCCCCGATAGATATAGGCCTGCTGCTGCTGCTACTGCTGCTAAGTCGCTTCAGTCATGTCCGACTCTGTG
>SJYW01021966.1:174383-188717 GCA_006410735.1 Raphicerus campestris | reverse complement strand
ATTCTTCCGATTACTCATAGGGTTTTCCTGTGACCTTGAGAAATTATCTGTTTTATGTCTAATACTGCATTTGGGAATACTGCAATCTAAGAAGGAAATGAGAAATCCTTGTGTGTGGAGGGCCTTGGAGAACTTGAGGTGGGCTTCGGACTTTAATCTCTTCTTTGAATCTGAATATTGGAAATCCATCCAACCAAATGCAACTGACTCCTTCCTCTGACCTGCCGGATACTGTCTAATCCCACATTGCCTTCAGCTGCCACCTGTCCTTACATCTCCTGGCTGCCAGCAGGCGAGCTGAAATGTCTATTCTCAAAATGCAGCCTGCTGACCACAAAATGTGGTCACCTGTGCATCTGGAACATTGTGGACTGGTCACACCCAATCCCACAGCTAGAATCTCTGGTGATAAAGAATCTGAATTTTTACAAGTTCCCGAAATTCATAGGCCACTAATATTTGAGAACCACTTACCTCAGCTCTTTCTCCCTAAGCAGTATAGAAATCTCAAAGAGGCACAACCTCAAAGTTAGCCTGCACATTCCTCACTCCTCCTTAAGGTACCACCATTGCAGGTGAGCAGAAGGCAAGGATGATAGTAACTATGCTTACCCAGGCAGAGTCAGATTCATCAGTAGCGCCAGACAACGCAGGCTTCTCCTCATCCCATAAATTCAGAAAGTGACTATAATTCATGCATCCTCATAAGATTTCCACAAGGTTGAAAAGGGGAACATATGACTCTCCATGTCTACACATAATCACTTTTTGGTTTATTTTTATAAATCTATGTTTGTTAGATTTCTTAAAAAATTAAATTAAAAAGTAATTATGTGTATATATGTTTCAATTATAATTTAAACTTTAAGATTTCAATTATGTCCTAGACTTCAGTTAAGAAATCAAATAGCCCCAGATTTTTAAAATTGCATACATTAAATAATAGTCTTAAATGTCACTCTTTCAGAACTCAGTAGATTAGCTTCATGGTGCAAGCTTTGTGGCAGCTATTTTTGCCTACTTTCTTGCTGACATCCATGTCCTACAGTCACACTCAGCTTCCACCTGCATCTTCTTCACTGAAGGTGGTAGCTGTCTCATCTTCAGATAAATGAGAACAACTCTAAATTATTTTCTATATCATACAGTAAACATCCCAGCTAGGATTTAACCATACTGGATATTTACCTACTGAGGTAAAACTTTTTTCGGCAAACCTTCAGAGGTAAAACTCTCTAGAGATGTAGAAAAGTAGGAATGACTAACAAAAATTCTGAAAGCCAGAGAGAGCAAGCTGGGTATATGCAGAGATATATCCTGTTAGATGGTTCTGTTCTACAGGTATTTAAGTAACCTGTCACCCTGTAGAACATTTTGATTCTATGCATGCTCAGTCACTAAGTCGTATCCAACTCTTTTCAACCCCATGGACTGTAGCCTGCCAAGCTCCTCTGTCCATGGGATTTCCCAGGCAAGAATACCAGTGTGGGTTGCCATTTTCTTCTCTGATGGATCTTCCTGACCCAGGGATCAAACCCACATCTCCTGCTTGGCAGGTGGATTCTTTAACACTGAAGCACTTAGGAAACCTTTGATGGTATACAAAGCAGATAAAGAGCTCTGGATTTGGTACCTCTGTTATAGCTACAGGGAATTTTGTCATCTGCCTGGTTTCCAAACTTTCTATCCACTTCCACTTGAATTTTCTGTGGTTAGAGATCTTGATTGTCTATTTTATTGGTGAGTTTTCTTGTTTCTTGCTTTACAGAAACTTTGGCTGAAAATACTTTTCAAATGAGCGCAGACCCAAAGAAAAATCACAACCTTTTTAAACTTTAACAGATGCTAGCTATGGTTTCAATTTCCAAATAAAGTCAAACTTCCAGACTGTAACAGCTGTTCAGCCCCTGGTCTCATCACTCATATGTACATACTCAATTCTGCTTCCTTCACAGCGGAACTGAACACCATCGCTCCCATCATCTCTAACTTTTTCCTGGCCTCATATGCACTTATTAATTTCTCCTGCTTTCATGCCTCTTACGCCAAATCTCCAGGTAAGTTGACTTTTCAAAACTAAAATAAACCTAAGCAAACAACTTCGTTCGTCTCGACAAGATGAAATAAGTCAGTGAAAACCACTGAATCTGTGTTTATATGCTTCCTTATATCCTAGTGGGCAGTGTAATTCACTTTTTTTTGGTGAGTTGGGGGGTGACTTCTGAAATAGAAAAAGAATCATTTGAGCAGTGGCCTTTTTGACCAACCGTAAAGTCAATTTTCTCCTGCGGCAATAAATTATTCATTGCAAGAGAAACCACATTTATTGCAGCAGTAGAAAAACACCAGTCTTTATTTCCAGGGTGAAAGTGACCACAGAAGTGGAATGAATGTGTATATTTGAAACTTTCTTACTGTCAATTTGTTTTCTGCCCATGGTGCAGAAGAGAAGGATGAGTAGTTCCCATAATTACCTGCTGAGTGCAGGCAGTGCAGATTCACACTGAAGCTGGTGACACCCCTGCACGCCTCAGACTGTTGTTTAAAGTGGTGAGAAATTTCACACCAAAGAACCTCCCCCTATCATTGTCACCTCTCACCTCTTCTTTGCTTCCACTGGCCATTAGAATTTTTTCACCTTTCCATCAGAAGAGAGTAGAAAATTCTTCACTACAAGGACTTTTGTTAAGGATATAAACACATCTTCACTTTTCAAGGTCTGCCAGGAACTCAACCCTCCTTTGGGAAACCTCCTGCCAAAACATAGATGGAAGGGGAGCCTTCATCTGCTCAAGGCCACTAGGCTCCAGAAGATGACAGAAATTTTGTTTCTGTTGTGCTGCCTTGTTTTAAGCAGAGAACAGGAGGTTCTAGTCAGTGAAGATGAAAGAGCATAGAAATGTGTGCTTCCACGCCACGCTGTATTCCTTTTTTAAAACCACAGTGAAGTAATAGAGGTTGGCAGGGGTAAGAATGGAAAGGAATGAGGAAAGAGGAAGAGGGAAAAGGGGAAGCCTAGAAAAGCACAGAGATAACATGGATACCAAACCCAAAAGATGACTCTCTCTTTCTCCTTCCCTCTCTTTCTCCTTCCTTCTCTTTCTCCTTCCTTCTCTTTCTCCTCTCTTTCTCTCTCTGATACACAAACACCTAAACACAGACAGAGAAAAATAAAGGCATTTCCAGTGATGTTCTTGTAGTGTGATTTCCATCTTGTGGCCATTTTGGAAATTGCTTCTGAAGAAAGAAAGCTCTGTTGTATTTTGGCAACTCCAGATTTAAAAATATACCTTGTGTGTGAGTGTGGAGACTCAGTTGTGTCCAACTCTTTGCGATCCCATGAACCATAGCCTGCAAGGCTTCTCTGTCCTTGAGATTTCCCAGGCAAGAATACTGGAGTGGGTTGCCATTTCCTTCTCCAGGGTATCTTCTCAACCTAGGGATCAAGCCTGCATCTCCACTGGCAGGCGGATTCTTTACCCACAGACCAAATGAGCCCTTCAAGTCACAGCTTCTTTACCCTGATCGTACTGTCTCCCAGCTTCTTTCAATTCAGGGAACTAACAGAACACAGTAACCTCCCATGCATGTATGAAAATATTTCTCACTGTGTATTTGCATTGCAAAATACATGATATATTAGTGTATCGGGTTTAAAAAGCCATTGCAGAAAAATTTCTCCCTCTTTTGCCATAGATTATTATTTCTGCAGGCCTGATCCTCTTAGGGTGAAAGAAGAGCTGGCATGAAATAGTGGATGATACTTGATGGCTGCTCTGCCTTCTCCACAGGAAAAAGCCCATTATCTTAACCTCCTCTTTCTTGAGCCACTAAGGTGTCCCCACTGGCCTGCTGTTCCCCACTCTTTCCATCTCTCCTGCCTCCTTTCAACTCTTGATGACATAGATACCAGATGCTTAGGGTTTCGTTGTTTGGGAAGAAATCCTGGCATGCAGGAAGTGTAGGGGGGCCTCAAGTGACACATTTTCTACATTTCACAGCATAATTTTTTTGTGTGATTACATCTTCATAAGCCAGGGACCAAGACACAGAAAACAAATAAAAGAGTTAGGAACTTGATCAAAAAGTTCTCATTTTTTATGCTAGGGAAAAAAAAAAACATGTTACCTATAGTCTAAAAATATACAGTGGTATGATGGTATAGTGTAGAAATGTTTCTTGTGCACATTGATTTTTTTTTTTAATTTCAGGATGGAGACCTGCATATGGCATTTACAACATGTGGGTGTCTCTCTTTGGAGCTGTTTTGTGCTGTGCGGTCATGTTTGTCATCAACTGGTGGGCAGCTGTTATCACCTATGTCATTGAGTTCTTCCTATATATATACGTGACTTACAAGAAGCCAGGTAANTCCCTGGTTTGGGAGGATTCTTTGGAGAAGGGAAAGGCTACCTACTTCAGTATTCTGGCCTGGAGAATTCTATGGACTGTATAGTCCATGGGGTCATAAACAGTCAGACACAACTGAGCAACTTTCACTTTCAGTTCACTTTCACTTTCTTCCTTAAAGGCCACCTGTGTCTATATTGACAGTTGTTCCAGCGTAAAAGCTTTTCTCGGTAAGTTTGTTGGAGGTTCCTTGCTCTCCCAACAACCTCTTGTCAAGCAATGAAAGGAGTTCAGCCTCCCACTCCTAAGTCCTCATAGGCAGAAGTCATAGCCATGCTAGTCTTTCTCCCGAATTACTTTTCTGTCAAAGAGCATGTGGCTCTTCTCACTTCAGTACCCCAAGCTAGACACTTTACCAAGCAGTCAGTTCCCTGCCTTGGGTTATAAATCAGGTTGTAGCCCCCCTGGCAGGTGGGTAAGGGCCAGGGGCCAAGATTCTCACTATGGTTCAACATGCAGACTTTGGTTTAGCCGCTGGTTTGGGTCTGTATTTCAACCACCCTTTTCTTTGGATTCCAGGGGTTTGGAGTTTATCTGGTTCTCTTTCTCTAGAGACTACTCTTTCTGGAGGTGGGAAAGGGTTGTCATCTGTTTGCTTACTTAAGGGATCAGTGCAAGTTCAAAGGTTCCATTTGTGGACTTTGCATCACTCTCTCGCATTTAGCACCATAGTTTATTCCTCGTTCTGTGGTCCAATGTGCCTCCCATCTCTGAGCATCTGGAGATCTGCTTAGAAAAGATCTTGATTCTAATTGGTACTCTTTCTTCAGGTACTCATGATTCTTCTTTGCCTCAGCAGTTTTTTTTCTTCTTCTTCTACTTACTCTATTATTATCTAGGCTATAGGTAGCTCTTAATTTCATCAGAATTGGAGTTTGTCTTTCATTCTCACTATTTTCAGGTAATTTCTGGAGGAAGGAATGCCTTTAGTCCACTCACTTAAATCTGAAAATCTTCTAAGCTTTTATTTTATGTAGTTAAAGACGCTCATTTTTTCCCTGATTGTAGAGGTTCTCAATCTGGCTGTGTATGAGAATCACAGGGAAGCTCTAAAAAAATACCATTGCCTTAGCCTTGTCACAGATTAATTCAGATTAATTCCACTCCTGGGAGTGAGCCAGGGTCCCAGATAATTCTGAGCCACAGATTGGGCTGAGGCTTAAGATTTCTACCTTAAGGTTCTTTTTTTTTTTTTTTTTTTTTTTTTTTTGAGCCTGGAAAGACTTTTCTAAACCAAAGGTTTATAAATCTCTGTATTTTCTCCCTCAGGTCTATTATTTTGTACCGAGGATTCTTCAGAGAAAAAGAGTGACTAGAATGGAAAAGTAGAGAGAAAGAGAGGGAGAGAGAAGGGGCTTTATTATAAGGAGTTGCTCACGTGATTATGGGGGCTGGTGAATCCAAAGTCTCTAGCACTGGTGTTCCAGTTTGAGTTTGAAGGCTGACAGACTTCTGTAGAGAAAGGAAGAGCTAGTGTTCCAGTTCAAAGATCTGCTGGGCAAGAGAATTCCTTTTTACTTGGGGGAGGGTCAACCTTTCAGTTCTATTCAGGTCTTCGACTGATTGGATATGGCTTATGCACATTAGGGAGAGCAATCTGCTTTACTCAATTTAAATGTCAGTCTTGTTCCAAAACACCCTCACAGTAACACCAACAATAATGTTTGTAGACTTCTCTGGCGGTCCAGTGGTTAAGAATATGCCTGCTAATGCAGGGGACACAGGTTTGATCCCTGGTCTGGGAAGATCTCACATGCTCCAGAGCAACTAAGCCCATGAGCCACAACTACTGAGCCCACACTTTAGAGCTCTTGGACTGAAACTACTGATCCTACGCACTGCAACTGCTCAATCCTGCACGCATAGAGCTCATGCTCCATAACAAGAGAAGCCTTGAGAAACTTACCAACTGCAGTTAGAGTTTAGCTCTGACTCGCTGCCACTAGAGAAAGCCTGTGTGCAACAACAAAGACCCAGCACAGCAAAAAAGAAAAAAAAGAATAATGTTGTCCAAATATCTGGGCACCTCATGGCCTAGTCAAGTTGACACATAAAAGTAACCATCATGGTGGGTATGGTTTGTGTGTGTGTGTGTGTGTGTGTGTGTGTGTGTGTGTGTGTGTTCCATTTAGTTCTTTAGTCTTTCTGGAATTGATTTTGATATATGGTGTAACGTCCTTACCAAAATCTAAATTGATTTATTTTACTAATAGCCAGCCAATTATTCCTGCACTTTATATTGATAATTCTTTTCCATTTCCATTGATTTGGGTTTCAATTTTGTTTAGTTTTATCTCGGCAGATGCTCTTCCTTTTAAACATCTTATGTTTATTTTATATAAGATTATTCTAGGCTATTTCACCTGACCTCATGCTCCATACCTTGAAGAAAAAATGAATTCTCCCTCTACAGAAAAGAAAAACAAACAAAAAACCTCACAAATTTCATCTCCAGCAGGGCACCATTCTGCTTAGACACTCCATCCATATGATGTAATATCATTAGTTAACTTGGCTTTGTGTGTTCTAGAGAAGCAAGTGTCCTGTGGGTTCGGTTTTGGTAGTCACGTCATGGAAGAAGGGTGTCTGAGTGGTGATAGGGTTTGGCCTGGAAAGCAAGTAGTGGGAGTCTAGGAGGAACATTCCAAAAATGTGGGACGTAAATCTGATGGTGAAAAGAGTAGCCTGGTTGGGGATCAGGAAAATTACCTACCAGGTTACTTGCCGCCTTCATTTCTGGATCTGGGAAATGGGTCTTACTTCTCTGACTCTCCTCATGGCACGTGGGAAATTGGGAAAACATCTGCAATGTGCTCAAAATTCTTTGAAGAGGAGCCAAAGAAGACTACAAGGCATTTATTCATTAAGTACAAAAGTCTTTCAACTCCCACTCTACCCACCGCCCCACCCCTTGGGCTCCCCTCCACAACCTGGGGACCTTGGTTATAAAGAAATAATGTAATGACTGTGTTGCAACACATTTTTCCTCTGGTCTGTTTCTTATTCCCCTGGAGTAAGAGGCATGGACGTTTAGACTTCCAACTGAAGGCATTGATTGGGAGGGGTTCTCCCAGAGCTGGCCCACTTGAAAACCAGGTAATCTGAGCTGAAGGAAAAAGGCACCCGCTTGCTTCCCCCGGCTGGTTAGCACACAAAACACAAAGCTTTTAACGCAGATCAGAGAGTTTGGTTGTTGGTCCTTCTGTGTGAGCGGAAGGGTTGAAGTCAATTGAGTTTGGTTGAGAAGGGAATGGCAGGAATGTGTTCATTTTTCCTAGAGTGAAGATTTTGTTGGAGTAGGGTTTGGGGGGAGGCAAGGAAATTGGCCAAAATGGGAAAGGAGGAGCTGGAAAAGAGTGGAGTGTGCTAAGAATGAACTTGAAATTTATCAGAAGCAGAGGCCTCCTTTCATGAAATCCTGGCTGTTGGGGTTGGTTGATGTGTTTTTTTCCAAACTCTAAGCTCCCACGATTCAGGACTGTGGCTTTAGTAATTATCCAAGTACTACTCTGCCCTTGTGTGTAAATGGCCAATTACCTCAAACTGTCAAAAGGGCCCAGAGGGCTCGAACAAGGATCAGTTCACCACAGTCAGGGAATGAACTGACTCAGTTTTTAAAAGCTCCGGGCATAGAGCTGGAGAAAGCACGGCTTTGTGTGGGTATATGAAGTGTGGAGGAGTAATGGAGTCTTTTATTTTATTTTTAAAAAAGAGCAATATCGAGAAAAAAATTCACATACATATAATTTACCTGTTTACTCGTGTACGTTCACTGGTCTTTATATACACACAGTTGTACAACCAGCATCACAGTGAATTTTAGAACAGTTTATAACCTCAAAGAGAAATCCATATCCTTTAGCAACCCAGACCACCAGGTTCTTCTGTCCATGGGATTTCCCAGACAACAATATTGGACTGGGTTTCCATCTTCTTCTCCAGGGGATCTTCCTGACCCAGGGACTGAATCCACCTCTCCAGCAGATTCTTTATCACTGAGTCACCGGGGAAACTCTTCCTATTCTGGACTTTCATGTTAATGGAATCTTGTAACACATGGCCTTTTGTGATGGTCTTCTCTCATTTAGCATAATGTTTTCCAGATTCATCTATGTTGTAGAGTGTATCAATATTTAATTTGTTTTTGTGGTTGAATAATATTCTGTTGTATGTGGATGCTACCTTTTTGTTTACCCATTCATCAGTTTGCAGACATACGGGTTGTTTCTACCTTTTGACTGTTATGAATAAGACTGCCATAAACACTGTACAAGTTCCTATGTGGACTTATGTTTTTAATTCTCTTGAGTATATATCCAGAAGTAAAATTAATGAGTCATATGGTAAGTGGTAATCTTCTTGAGAAAGTACTAAACTTTTTTCCACAGAAGCTGCATCATTTTATATTCTCACCATTAATACACGAGAATTTCAATTTCCCCACATCCTAACAATGCTTGTAGTTTTCCATTTTTTGATTATAGCCATCATGTGATTATGAAGTGTTATCTCATTGTAATTGGATTTGCATTTTTCTTAATGACCAATTGATTTAATTTTCTCATAGGGTGGGAGGTAACAGTTTCTCTTCGTTCTTTTGCTTATGGTTAGCCAGCATCATTTGATGAAAAGACTGTTCTTTCCCCATTGAATGGTCTTGGTACTCTTGTTGAAAATCAGTTGACCATAATTGACCATATATGTAAGGGCTCTTTTCTGGGACTTTTAATTTTATTCCGTCAATCTGTATGTCTATCTTTGTGTTAGTATCACACTGTCTTGATTATGCTCAGTTCAGTTCAGTCACTCAGTCATGTCTGTCTCTTTGTGACCTCACAGACTGCAGAATGCCAGGCTTCCCTGTCCATCACTAACTCCCAGAGCCTGCTCAAACTCATGTCCATCAAGTCAGTGATGCCATCCAACCATCTCATCCTCTGTCGTCCCCTTCTCCTCCAGCCTTCAATCTTTTCAAATGAGTCAATTCTTTCCATCAGGAGGCCAAACTATTGTAGTTTTAACTTTAGCATCAGTCCTTCCAATGAATATGTTGATTTGCAGTAAATTTTGAAATGGGGAAGTGTGAGTCTTCCTTTGTTCTTTTTCAGGATTGTTCTGGCTATTCTAATCCCATAAAACTCTATATGACTTTTACAAATACCTGGTCAGTTTCTTTAAAGAAGCTAGCAGGGATACTGATAGGTCTTGTGTTGAATCTGTACATCAGTTTGGGGAGTTTTGCCATCTTACCAATGTTAAGTCTACCAATCCACAGACCAGGGACTGAACCCATGTCCCCTGCATTGGCAGAAGGATTCTTAACCACTGGAACACCAGGGAAGTCCCAAGTTTTGCATTCTTTTGTTAAATTTATTCCTAAATTTTTTTCTTTTTGTACTTGTAAATGGGATTATTTTCTTAATTTAATTTTCATATTATTCATTGCAAGTGTAGAGAAATACAATTGATTGTTGTACCTCTTATATCCTGCAACCTTGCTGTACTTATCAGTTCTTACAGTTTTTAGTGAATTTCTTAGAATTTTCTATATAAGAGATCATCTGTGAATAGAGATAGTTTTATTTCTTCTTTTCCAGTCTGGAGGACTTTTATGTCTTTTCCTTACCCAACTGTTCTGAGGAATGATGCCTTAAAAGTCTCAGTTCAGTTCAGTCACTCAGTCATGTCCAACTCTTTGCAACCCCATGGACTGCAGCACACCAGGGCTCCCTGTCCATCACCAACTCCCAGAGTTTACTCAAACTCATGTCCATTGAGTCAGTGATGCCATCTAACCATTTCATCCTCTGTCGTCCCCTTCTCCTCCAGCCTTCAATCTTCCCTAGCATCAGGGTCTTTTCAAATGAGTCAGTTCTTCACATCAGGTGGCTAAAGTATTGGAGTTTCAGCTTCAACATCAGTTCTTCCAATGAATATTCAGGACTGATTTTCTTTAGGATGGACTGGTTGGATCTCCTTGCTGTCCAAGGGACTCTCAAGAGTCTTCTCCAACGCTGCAGTTCAAAAGCATCCATTCTTCAGTGCTCAGCTTTCTTTATGTCCCAACTCTCACATCAATATATGACTACTGGAAAAACCATAGCTTTGACTAGAAAGACCTTTGTTGGCAAAGTAATGTCTCTGCTTTTTAATATGCTATCTAGGTTGGTCATAACTTTTCTTCCAAGGAGCAAGTCTTAAAAGCCTAGAAAGATCAAAATGTACTGGAACAACCTCTGGAAAGAAACTCAGAAGTGTACCCACTGTATGGTCAGAATCCTTCTGAGTGATCACTTAGATCCATTTATCTAAAATGAAGAAAGAAAAGAGAAAAAGATTATTCAGAGAGAACATTCACTGTGTCCTTAATTCTTCTCTTGAACTAATACATTTCTTTTTCAATGGATATTCATCCAGGATTTCTTTCTGGCATGCTGTTTCCAGGCAGGAAGCACATGGTGTTGAACAGGATTAGTCAGTACTGAGCAGAAGGCTTAGAGGCAGATAGACAAGCCACATTGATGATTATATGCCCATGAAAACAACACAGTCTATGGAAGCGATGTAGAGAGAGCTATGGGAGCAGAGAAGAGGGAAAATTGGAGGAGGAAAAAGGGGAATAACTTCCAGTCCAGACAGCAGACTGGATTGGGACATCTTGAAAAGCAGATAGGGGCCCCAAATGTATTTCAAGCATATGTCAAAGCCCCAAGTGGCCCTTGACCACAGATCAATTCCCTAGTGATTTCTCTTTTCTTACTTGGCTACGGTGCAAGTTGGAGTGTGTAGATGCCTCAGCAGGAGTCCTCAGAAGACTGTGGATAACTGGTTCAAAATCTGGAAACTGAAATTGGCAGAGCTGAAAGTCTATTCTAGGTCTTAAAACTTTAACTCCAGTGTTTTATCTAGTCAACAATAGACCATAATATTTCCCACACATATTAAACCTTTGGTTTTAGAGGTTTAACGGAACCCCTTTGAAGACTGCTCCTGTTTAGAAGATTGTATACTGAGAGGGTGATCAACCATTCCAGTTTGCTTGGGACTGAGGGGTTTTCCAAGAATGCAGAACTTTCCTTGCTAAGATTGGGATCATCTCAAACTGGGATGGCTGGTCACCCAACAATCTGACATTGTGATGGTACATTCAGGGCCTGCTCAACTGAATGAAGTAAAGCAGACACCTGTGACTTCCTAAGGCAGGATTTGAATTGAGGCCCTTTGTCCTGAGTGGGGCAGAGCTCTGGAGAACAAAGTCACATGAGAGACAGCCCTGGGGAAGAAGGTTGCTGGTCAGAGAAGGATAACAAGGATGAGTAATTTCTCTCAAGAGGCTGAGAGGAAGTTATCTTTCTGCTTCCTGGTTGGCCCCAGCTGCTCTTCCTCTGTTTCTCCTCTCATTCAACTCCTCAGGACTTATGCTCTGAAACAAGCAGGTGAGGTGATAAGGCCCATTTGTATGGCTAGCCTTCTGGGACCTACATTTTGAAACTATGAAGCATTCAGGGAAAGAAGTTCTGTGGAAGGTGGGTGAAGGGTACAGTGGATTCTGGCTTGATGCCTCATTCTTAAATTCCCCAGGGATGACAGGGCACTCCCTTCCTGAGCTGCACCCTTTACAGTAAGTCCCATGAGCCTCTAGGAGAGGGCGGGCTGAGTAAGCCCATCAAACCCACCTGAAAGTCTTGGTCAATGGTTCTGGGGAAGTCGGGGGCTGCGTCCCATCTGACAGGGAGCCTGGTTTTGGCGTGAGGGAGGGTGAATCACCACCCTCTCCTGCCCGATCTACCTGCCTACGAAGAGATGAGGAGAGTCTCCCTTATTGACTAATGATAAATTTTAAATGACTCCAAGCTGCCTCAAAAGTCTGTCTCTATTCTCCTGAAAGTGCTGATTGCAGAATGATACCTGCTGGTTTCATAACTGGACAAAATCCACCTCAATGCATGCACGTGTTTGTGCATGCATGAGCACTTGAGAGGGAGAGACAGGGAGGGAGGGAGAAAGTCACGGCCACAGGAGATTTCTTGAGGTAGTAACCGATGGCATAGTAACTCCCTCCCACTCTTTTAAAGTGACTCCATTTGCTGAAAAATCTTTTTGTCTCCTTTTCTCTCCTTCCCTGATTCCATATGCTCTTCCTGGCTATAGGAAGTCCCTATCTGATCCCTTAAGAACAGAGCCTAAGTATTCCCCCTCCTCAGCCTCACCCAGACATCCAATTTCTCCCTTTTCAGCATTTCTGGCATGGAATACATGGGCCAGTACTTCCTTTAACACAATTTGAATCATTTCCTGATAGTTCCAGGGATATTAGTGTCCTCTTTCCAGGACTGTCGCTTCCACAAGGGCAGGGCTGGAGCTGTGCTGTCTACATCTTCTGTATATTCTGGGCCCCTGGGCTGGGTGCAGCAGGAATGGCCACTCTGCTAGAATGTTCTCCTCACCTGCCGCTGGCCATGCCAGTGCAGGGCTGGGACTTCCCATCCTCGTCTCATCCGTGCAGGTTACATTTAAACCTCTCCCACACACTAATCTCTTCTTCAATTTGTTATCCTGGCAGGTTGGGTTGATTCATCCCGCCATGTTTATTCCTTAAGGTTATTGAGCATCCCTGGAGGAGGGCATGGCAACCCACTCCAGTGTTCTTGCCTGGAGAATCCCCATGGACAGAGGGGCCTGGTGGGCTACAGTCCATAGGGTCGCAAAGAGTCAGACATGACTGAGCGACTAAGCACAGCACAGCACATTGAGTATCAGGGTTGGAGCTTTCCCTAATTAGGATGATAAACCAGAGTTTGGTCACTGGGTGGCCTTTCCTTAATGAATGAAAAATGAGCTGTAAGGTCACCCCCCAAAGACTGCTTATCTGTCTTGTTCTCTTTTGCAGAACAATTAGCATTCTGTGGCTATGAAAGCCACCAGTATCACAAGGACGTCTAATCGTGTTTATGTACAAAAGTGCCTTTTATTCTCTCTTCTGGCGCCAAATTTCATTTTGATTCTGTGTGAGGGTGGGGAGTAGAAGCTGTTAAAAAATTAAAACAATGTGAATATTAATTATTATTATTATTGACATTCTAGCAGAAAAAAACCCCTCACATTCAAGAAATAGGGGGTTCACTTCCGACACTCACCTGGGCAGCCTGTGGAGTGGCCTCTGGGAGCCCAGCTGCAAGGACAGGAAGTCCCCTTGGGCATCCGTCCCTCCCACTGAGGATGGGGACCCGTGTGGGACGAGTTACTCAGGACCATTCATTCACTCACGTTTCACTGTGTACCTGCTAAGTCGTTGCAAATGAGAGCACAATATTTCCTGCTTATATATTTATGTTTAGTTTCTCACACATGAACCCTGGTTTTTATTCTTTCTTTTTTAAAAAAAATATTATTTATTTATTTTGGCTGCATTTGGTCTTGGTTGTGTTGCTTGGAATCTTCATGGCAGCATGCAGGATCTTTTGTTATAGCTCGTAAGCTTCCTTTTAGTTGTGGTTTGAGGGCTTAGTGGCTAGTGACTGGGGGTCACACCCACGTCTCCTGCACTGAGAAGTGGATTCTTAATTCTGGGCCACCAGGGAAGTTCCTGAACTCTGGCTTTTCTCCTTTATAAATTCCTATATACTGTGCACCTGGTTAATCAGCTCTCTTTGGAGTTCATTTGCAGTTAGACATTGAGGGAAAAAGAAAAACGCTTTTTATGAAGCAAAAGACACTTGAGGTGCCAGGCATGGTGAACCATTAGAACTTGTCACACTTTCCGTGAAGGCAGTGCTTGGTGCCAGGCCCATAAAAAGTCCCAGGGACTGGCTGATGCTGACTCATCATCAGGAAGCAAGGGGGCATTAAGCTCTGCTGAGGCATCTTAACAAATGGGAGGGCATCTTGTGTGACTGGCCTGCCCCACCGACTTTGTTAAAGAAA
>SJYW01021966.1:150094-173995 GCA_006410735.1 Raphicerus campestris | reverse complement strand
ATGCCAGGCTTCCCTGTCCATCACTAACTCCCAGAGCCTGCTCAAACTCATGTCCATCAAGTCAGTGATGCCATCCAACCATCTCATCCTCTGTCGTCCCCTTCTCCTCCAGCCTTCAATCTTTTCAAATGAGTCAATTCTTTCCATCAGGAGGCCAAACTATTGTAGTTTTAACTTTAGCATCAGTCCTTCCAATGAATATGTTGATTTGCAGTAAATTTTGAAATGGGGAAGTGTGAGTCTTCCTTTGTTCTTTTTCAGGATTGTTCTGGCTATTCTAATCCCATAAAACTCTATATGACTTTTACAAATACCTGGTCAGTTTCTTTAAAGAAGCTAGCAGGGATACTGATAGGTCTTGTGTTGAATCTGTACATCAGTTTGGGGAGTTTTGCCATCTTACCAATGTTAAGTCTACCAATCCACAGACCAGGGACTGAACCCATGTCCCCTGCATTGGCAGAAGGATTCTTAACCACTGGAACACCAGGGAAGTCCCAAGTTTTGCATTCTTTTGTTAAATTTATTCCTAAATTTTTTTCTTTTTGTACTTGTAAATGGGATTATTTTCTTAATTTAATTTTCATATTATTCATTGCAAGTGTAGAGAAATACAATTGATTGTTGTACCTCTTATATCCTGCAACCTTGCTGTACTTATCAGTTCTTACAGTTTTTAGTGAATTTCTTAGAATTTTCTATATAAGAGATCATCTGTGAATAGAGATAGTTTTATTTCTTCTTTTCCAGTCTGGAGGACTTTTATNATGCTGTCTCTTATACACATCTTTGCTGTACTTATCAGTTCTTACAGTTTTTAGTGAATTTCTTAGAAATTTCTATATAAGAGATCATCTGTGAATAGAGATAGTTTTATTTCTTCTTTTCCAGTCTGGAGGACTTTTATGTCTTTTCCTTACCCAACTGTTCTGAGGAATGATGCCTTAAAAGTCTCAGTTCAGTTCAGTCACTCAGTCATGTCCAACTCTTTGCAACCCCATGGACTGCAGCACACCAGGGCTCCCTGTCCATCACCAATTCCCAGAGTTTACTCAAACTCATGTCCATTGAGTCAGTGATGCCATCTAACCATTTCATCCTCTGTCGTCCCCTTCTCCTCCAGCCTTCAATCTTCCCTAGCATCAGGGTCTTTTCAAATGAGTCAGTTCTTCACATCAGGTGGCTAAAGTATTGGAGTTTCAGCTTCAACATCAGTTCTTCCAATGAATATTCAGGACTGATTTTCTTTAGGATGGACTGGTTGGATCTCCTTGCTGTCCAAGGGACTCTCAAGAGTCTTCTCCAACGCTGCAGTTCAAAAGCATCCATTCTTCAGTGCTCAGCTTTCTTTATGTCCCAACTCTCACATCAATATATGACTACTGGAAAAACCATAGCTTTGACTAGAAAGACCTTTGTTGGCAAAGTAATGTCTCTGCTTTTTAATATGCTATCTAGGTTGGTCATAACTTTTCTTCCAAGGAGCAAGTCTTAAAAGCCTAGAAAGATCAAAATGTACTGGAACAACCTCTGGAAAGAAACTCAGAAGTGTACCCACTGTATGGTCAGAATCCTTCTGAGTGATCACTTAGATAAATGGATATGCATCCATTTATCTAAAATGAAGAAAGAAAAGAGAAAAAGATTATTCAGAGAGAACACTCACTGTGTCCTTAATTCTTCTCTTGAACTAATACATTTCTTTTTCAATGGATATTCATCCAGGATTTCTTTCTGGCATGCTGTTTCCAGGCAGGAAGCACATGGTGTTGAACAGGATTAGTCAGTACTGAGCAGAAGGCTTAGAGGCAGATAGACAAGCCACATTGATGATTATATGCCCATGAAAACAACACAGTCTATGGAAGCGATGTAGAGAGAGCTATGGGAGCAGAGAAGAGGGAAAATTGGAGGAGGAAAAAGGGGAATAACTTCCAGTCCAGACAGCAGACTGGATTGGGACATCTTGAAAAGCAGATAGGGGCCCCAAATGTATTTCAAGCATATGTCAAAGCCCCAAGTGGCCCTTGACCACAGATCAATTCCCTAGTGATTTCTCTTTTCTTATTTGGCTACGGTGCAAGTTGGAGTGTGTAGATGCCTCAGCAGGAGTCCTCAGAAGACTGTGGATAACTGGTTCAAAATCTGGAAACTGAAATTGGCAGAGCTGAAAGTCTATTCTAGGTCTTAAAACTTTAACTCCAGTGTTTTATCTAGTCAACAATAGACCATAATATTTCCCACACATATTAAACCTTTGGTTTTAGAGGTTTAACAGAACCCCTTTGAAGACTGCTCCTGTTTAGAAGATTGTATACTGAGAGGGTGATCAACCATTCCAGTTTGCTTGGGACTGAGGGGTTTTCCAAGAATGCAGAACTTTCCTTGCTAAGATTGGGATCATCTCAAACTGGGATGGCTGGTCACCCAACAATCTGACATTGTGATGGTACATTCAGGGCCTGCTCAACTGAATGAAGTAAAGCAGACACCTGTGACTTCCTAAGGCAGGATTTGAATTGAGGCCCTTTGTCCTGAGTGGGGCAGAGCTCTGGAGAACAAAGTCACATGAGAGACAGCCCTGGGGAAGAAGGTTGCTGGTCAGAGAAGGATAACAAGGATGAGTAATTTCTCTCAAGAGGCTGAGAGGAAGTTATCTTTCTGCTTCCTGGTTGGCCCCAGCTGCTCTTCCTCTGTTTCTCCTCTCACTCAACTCCTCAGGACTTATGCTCTGAAACAAGCAGGTGAGGTGATAAGGCCCATTTGTATGGCTAGCCTTCTGGGACCTACATTTTGAAACTATGAAGCATTCAGGGAAAGAAGTTCTGTGGAAGGTGGGTGAAGGGTACAGTGGATTCTGGCTTGATGCCTCATTCTTAAATTCCCCAGGGATGACAGGGCACTCCCTTCCTGAGCTGCACCCTTTACAGTAAGTCCCATGAGCCTCTAGGAGAGGGCGGGCTGAGTAAGCCCATCAAACCCACCTGAAAGTCTTGGTCAATGGTTCTGGGGAAGTCGGGGGCTGCGTCCCATCTGACAGGGAGCCTGGTTTTGGCGTGAGGGAGGGTGAATCACCACCCTCTCCTGCCCGATCTACCTGCCTACGAAGAGATGAGGAGAGTCTCCCTTATTGACTAATGATAAATTTTAAATGACTCCAAGCTGCCTCAAAAGTCTGTCTCTATTCTCCTGAAAGTGCTGATTGCAGAATGATACCTGCTGGTTTCATAACTGGACAAAATCCACCTCAATGCATGCACGTGTTTGTGCATGCATGAGCACTTGAGAGGGAGAGACAGGGAGGGAGGGAGAAAGTCACGGCCACAGGAGATTTCTTGAGGTAGTAACCGATGGCATAGTAACTCCCTCCCACTCTTTTAAAGTGACTCCATTTGCTGAAAAATCTTTTTGTCTCCTTTTCTCTCCTTCCCTGATTCCATATGCTCTTCCTGGCTATAGGAAGTCCCTATCTGATCCCTTAAGAACAGAGCCTAAGTATTCCCCCTCCTCAGCCTCACCCAGACATCCAATTTCTCCCTTTTCAGCATTTCTGGCATGGAATACATGGGCCAGTACTTCCTTTAACACAATTTGAATCATTTCCTGATAGTTCCAGGGATATTAGTGTCCTCTTTCCAGGACTGTCGCTTCCACAAGGGCAGGGCTGGAGCTGTGCTGTCTACATCTTCTGTATATTCTGGGCCCCTGGGCTGGGTGCAGCAGGAATGGCCACTCTGCTAGAATGTTCTCCTCACCTGCCGCTGGCCATGCCAGTGCAGGGCTGGGACTTCCCATCCTCGTCTCATCCGTGCAGGTTACATTTAAACCTCTCCCACACACTAATCTCTTCTTCAATTTGTTATCCTGGCAGGTTGGGTTGATTCATCCCGCCATGTTTATTCCTTAAGGTTATTGAGCATCCCTGGAGGAGGGCATGGCAACCCACTCCAGTGTTCTTGCCTGGAGAATCCCCATGGACAGAGGGGCCTGGTGGGCTACAGTCCATAGGGTCGCAAAGAGTCAGACATGACTGAGCGACTAAGCACAGCACAGCACATTGAGTATCAGGGTTGGAGCTTTCCCTAATTAGGATGATAAACCAGAGTTTGGTCACTGGGTGGCCTTTCCTTAATGAATGAAAAATGAGCTGTAAGGTCACCCCCCAAAGACTGCTTATCTGTCTTGTTCTCTTTTGCAGAACAATTAGCATTCTGTGGCTATGAAAGCCACCAGTATCACAAGGACGTCTAATCGTGTTTATGTACAAAAGTGCCTTTTATTCTCTCTTCTGGCGCCAAATTTCATTTTGATTCTGTGTGAGGGTGGGGAGTAGAAGCTGTTAAAAAATTAAAACAATGTGAATATTAATTATTATTATTATTGACATTCTAGCAGAAAAAAACCCCTCACATTCAAGAAATAGGGGGTTCACTTCCGACACTCACCTGGGCAGCCTGTGGAGTGGCCTCTGGGAGCCCAGCTGCAAGGACAGGAAGTCCCCTTGGGCATCCGTCCCTCCCACTGAGGATGGGGACCCGTGTGGGACGAGTTACTCAGGACCATTCATTCACTCACGTTTCACTGTGTACCTGCTAAGTCGTTGCAAATGAGAGCACAATATTTCCTGCTTATATATTTATGTTTAGTTTCTCACACATGAACCCTGGTTTTTATTCTTTCTTTTTTAAAAAAAATATTATTTATTTATTTTGGCTGCATTTGGTCTTGGTTGTGTTGCTTGGAATCTTCATGGCAGCATGCAGGATCTTTTGTTATAGCTCGTAAGCTTCCTTTTAGTTGTGGTTTGAGGGCTTAGTGGCTAGTGACTGGGGGTCACACCCACGTCTCCTGCACTGAGAAGTGGATTCTTAATTCTGGGCCACCAGGGAAGTTCCTGAACTCTGGCTTTTCTCCTTTATAAATTCCTATATACTGTGCACCTGGTTAATCAGCTCTCTTTGGAGTTCATTTGCAGTTAGACATTGAGGGAAAAAGAAAAACGCTTTTTATGAAGCAAAAGACACTTGAGGTGCCAGGCATGGTGAACCATTAGAACTTGTCACACTTTCCGTGAAGGCAGTGCTTGGTGCCAGGCCCATAAAAAGTCCCAGGGACTGGCTGATGCTGACTCATCATCAGGAAGCAAGGGGGCATTAAGCTCTGCTGAGGCATCTTAACAAATGGGAGGGCATCTTGTGTGACTGGCCTGCCCCACCGACTTTGTTAAAGAAAGCCCTGTGACGGCGAGGCAGTGTGAACACAAAAGACATGGGTGGGTTTTGACATTTTGCTTTGTGTCCAGTAGTATCTAGTCCCTCTGACAAATGTGGGCCAAGGTACAAGTAACCGAAGTTTCCTCTTATTCATAGCAACTTGCACATTTGAAGGTCCACAAGACCTTATTTGCAAAGGTCCAGTGTGTCCAGGCAAGGTGAGTGGAGCACTTTGATTTTCCTGTGAACTCTGCTGTCCCAGTGCCCCAAATATGGGGTATAATTAATGGCATAGCCCCCACTGCTGCTTTGTTTTTTCCAATCAGCACATACTTTACCCTGAGTGCTAGTTTCTGTGCTATCTTTATGGCCAGTTTCTTACGGAATCAGAAAATCATCTATTTTCAAGACTAGAAACAGCGTTTCTTACCAGTTTGGATTGCTGTTTTGATCTCGGCTTTGGTGGCTTTCCAAACATAGGCAAGCACCAACAGATTTGCCTGCAGGAAGTGGCTGCAGATGTGGGAAGGCTATGAAGAAAGTGTGAAGCCAGAGTATGGAGGTGTGGCCCCACCCCGGCTTGCCTGCTCCATGCAGGCTGGCTGTGTTGGCTGCGGCCTGAGCGATTGCAGAGCCCTGCTCTTTGGGCCCAGGCCAGGGCCACAGCAGAGTCTTCATCTCATTTGTATTTGCTTCTCACTCTGTAACCCCAAAGTTTTGTTCCATGGACTAGAGGCAGGACCCCATTTCTTTCAGAAAGTCTTCTGTTAATTCTGCATTTGAAGTGGAGGTCTATGGAGATGGGTGAGGAGAGTCTGACAGGAGTGATTGGAGTGATTCAGAGGAGGAGCTCCTAAAAGGTTGATGAGTGCTTCTTCAGAGAGTCTCTCTGTCTTTCCCTGGTGGCTGAACTGAGGGTCCCCAGCCCCAGCATAGCTTCTAGGTCCAGGTTCTGCCAGACTTGTTCAAATCTGGTCTGCAAGAGGAGGAAAATTTGAACAACGCTCTGCTTGTATCTTCAGAATAAAATGCTAGCAGGTGGGTGTTATGGATTTTTGTTCATATTACGGAATCATGTCCCTCTCAAATTCAAATGTTGAAGTCATAACTCCCAATACCTCACAAGAGACTATATTCAGAGATAGAAACTTAAAAGAAGGATTGAAATTTAAGTAAGGTTATTGGGGTGGGTTCTAACCCGATATGACTGGTGTCCTTGTAAGAAGAGATTAGGATAAAGGCACACAGAGGGAGGGCCACGGGAAGACACGGGCAGAAGGCAGCCATCCACAAGTCAAGGGGAGAGGCCCCCAAAGAAGCCAGCCTTCTAACACCTTGATTTCAGACTTCTAGCCTCCAGAACTCTGAGGAAATACGTTTCCATTGTTTAAGCCTCCCAGTCGGTGGTGTTTGTTATGGTGCCCTAGTAAACCAATTCTGTCCAGGTAGAGAATCTGTCTGCCAATGTTGGTGACACAGGTTCAGTCCTTGGCTTGGGGAGATCCCCTCGAGAAGGAAATGGCAACCCACTCCAGTATTGTTACCTGGGAATCCCATGCCAGAGAAGCCTGGCAGGCTGCAGTCTGTGGAGTCTCAAAAGAGTTGGACATAGTGACTGAGCAACAACCAAGTAATCCACACACTGGGTCTTGTGCTCCTTATTCTTCTGGCAGCTGTAAACTGCTTGACTAACCCTAGGTGTTCTTTGGACATTTTGTGTGTGTGTGTGTGTGTGTGTGTGCGTGTGCGCAGTTTTTAGTGAGCATTTGAAGGATATTGTCCTTCTCCCCCATCAAGTCTTACCATAGACTTTGTATTCCACTTTTTTTATTCCTTGCAATCTTTTCTTCTTGGTTTACTGGGAAAATCTGGGACTGGGAGTTAGGAGACTGAAGCACCAGCTCCTGGAAAATGGTGATCAAATTGTGTGACCTTGTTGGTTTTATGCTGTCTCCTAGGGTCTTGCACTCCTGGCCCATAAAACTGAAGTTGCTCTCAGCTTTGCCAGCTGCTACAAGGAGTGTACCATTTACCTCACACTGGTCATGGGAGTGAGCTCTATCTCTTTTCAGGTTGCCCATTTCTTTCATTCATAAAGTGACTAGAAAACGCATTCCTGCTAATATCTGCTGGGGAGGCCATGTCGATTAGAGTCCACATGTGCTCATGAGTGAACAAGGAAGAATAGTTTTGATTCCAGAGATTAGATCTGAAATTCTAGAGCTGTAAGTTAGATTCTCAGGGCTACCTCTGACTTGCTTTCTTCAATGAGGCAAGTTGATGAATTTCTCTATGTTTCAACATAGGCAATGGTTGAGGTAAAATCAGATGTTGTTTGAAAATGGGATGAGCACGGGGATGAAAACTGTGCAAAACTGGACTAATGAGCTACAAGTCCTGTGAACTTGGCACCTATTCTAGGGTAGCTTTTACTGTTTTGGTAGCCTGACTTAGCCTATGGTTTGGTGTTGAGTCTTGGAGCAAAGGAAGTGTGGACCTTCCTTCCTTTCCCCTCTCCATGTGTGGGCTGCTCAGTTCAGCCTCAGAGTGCTTTGCCAGCTTACCTGTTGTAACATGTACTGGACCCTGTGTGTGTCATTGTGGCACACACCTTGGGCCCATCCTAGGCATTACTCACCTGCAATTGGAGGCCACTAACCATTTTCCCCATGAGTGCCTAGTGGCTTCCTGTTTTCCTGTCTGCCTTCCTTGAATTCTCTTTAGTTCATGCAGCTTCATATATGTAAAGACTTCCTCTGTATTCAGAACCAAGAGGGTACACAGAGCCACATACAAAAGGATTACATGATCCAGTCCAAGACTCCAGGGAGCTTACAGTTTTCCTGGGAGGATAAGATACTTACACAAAACAATCAGAACAGTCAAGATGTAAGAGCTATAGTCTTTTGGGGGGCTGAATAGAGGCTGCCGTTCTCATGTAGATGATCAGTCAGTAAATTCCAAGACTGGTGAGGATGGAGAGAAATCTGAGGTGGTTGCAATATTCAAGAAGGAATTCAGAGAGAAGATGTGGGCCTTGATCGGTCCTTGGTATTTTTAGGTGGGACAGGTGATACAAGCTTATCTGGGTCTATTTCAAGCCCTGGAGGATCAGGAAGAATTCCCGAGACTCTGATAGAAGTGAGACACTGGGTTGAGAGAGAGAGCTCTTAGAAGAGGTAAGAATTAATAGAGAGATGGGACAGAGATGGAAAGTGGACTTGAAAGAACAGCTTGTTTGATTTGGACTGTGTGAGATGGTTTCCAAACAAACATCCCTCCCCTTGTTTCTCCATCTCAAGCCTTTTTCGGTTTCCAGACTCTGACGTCATGCCTCAGTGCAGCTGCAGTTATGTATCTTTTCCTTTCCGCTTGACCTCCCTCTGCTAAAGCACCACTTTCTTGGCACCCAAAATGGAGTGCACTGCCAGTGGAGCAGATGAGAGATTGATTTTGGACTGTCAGCCCTGATGGAAAGCAGAGGGCTATTGCATGCCTCGGGGAACTGAGGCAGCCACTAGAAAATGGTGTGAGGAGGCTCTTCTGAGAGGGTGGAATTTGGATGCCTAGAAAACCTTTCTCTAGAAAATGGACATGGGTAGACCTCATTCCTTCATGGCTCAGTCAGGACCATGACCCCTTTAGGTGGAATCCCAGGGTCATTCCCCTCCAGCGGGGCGGGGATGGCACTGCTGTGGGAGTGAGCTAGTGTGATGCTTGACCTGGTGAGGTCTGAGGACTGAAGGGAAGAGAGGGAGGCTGGATGGGGCAACAGCTTCCCGAAGGCTAATATAGGAAATTGGATTTCTAATGGCAGAGAGCAGATTTTCTGTTTACACTGACAGGAGAACAACTTCTCTGAAAGATGGCAAGAGCTATGGTATCACTGTCATTTAAAATATCATCAGGAAGAAATCTGGTGGGCCTTGATCCTTCCTGAGTGGAGTAATGGACACATGACCTAATGAGAGTTTCATTAAGATGATTCATGATTATCTCAGGGGCCTTAGAAATGGTACCTTCCCAGAGCTCTGGAACACTCTTGAAAATTATTATGTGAGAAGCGGAGGGCAGGCCCACAGAGGCATGAGCACAAGTTGATCAAAAACATGATTTCCTTCCATTATGCTGTTTCTACCTGCATTATTCTTGGGTGGTTAAGGTTTGCTAAGGCTGGTCACCACTTTAGTTGTTCTGATCTGACTCTGGTTGTACACCAGGAAGAGAGGACCTCCGTGAACCAGTCAACTCCAAAAGTCAGCTTTGTTGGTTATTAGCAAATCACTGAACAATGCAGAAGTGACAGGAGAATTTGGGCTGGATGTCTTCCTGGTAGAGTTTTGACATAGGGGAAAAAAGCAGTTCACTTATTTCGTGAGCTTGTGGAGGCAGGATGACTTGGGGGTCAAGAACAGGGGCTTTTAGCACACCTGATTCACATCTGTGCTCCTTACTTAACAGCTGTATGCTCTAGACCACACAGCTTCTTCAAGCCTCAGTTCCTTCATCAAGAAAATAAGAATAATACTCCAAATCTAACACATACTTTAAAGGCTTGATTACACAATACATGCATGGAATATACATGGTGGTCAATCAGTAAATGATATAGCCAATAGTAACTGTTATTGCTTATAGCTAAAATTTGGATTAAAAAAGATATTTGATAGATTTAATGAGATGGGCCATTTGGGAAAGAAATTCATTATAATACTTATTGGGGGCTTCCCTGACAGCTCAGTTGGTAAAGAATCCACCTGCAATGAGGGAGACCTGGGTTTGATACCTGGGTTGGGAAGATCCCCTGAAGAAGGGAAAGGCTACCTGCTCCAGTATTCTGGCCTAGAGAATTCAATGGACTGTATAGTCCTTGGGGTTGCAGAGTTGGACATGAATGAATGACTTTCACTTTCACTTTCCTAATACTTGTTACTAAAAGTGAACAAATAAGGACTTCCCTGCTGGTCCAGTGGTTAATAATCTGCCTTGCAATGCAGAGAATGAGGGTTTGATCCCTGGTCAGCGAACTCAGATCCCAGTGTCTCTGTGTGTGTGCTCTTTTGCTCAGTCATATACAACTCTTTGTGACCCCATGGACTGTAGACTGCCAGGCTTCTCTGTCCCTGGAATTTTCTAGGCAAGAATACTGGAGTGTGTTGCCATTTCTTCCTCCAGGGAATCTTCCTGACCCAGGGATCGAACCTGCTTCTCCAGCACCTACTGAGCTTCCCAACCTAGCAACCAACCTGCTTCTTCTGCATCTACTGCATTGGCAGGCAGATTCTCTGCCACTGTGCCACCTGGCAAGTCCATAAGATCCCACAGGTCCCAGGGCAACTAAGCCCACATACCATAACAACTGAGCCCCCACACTCCAGAACCTGTGTGCCACAACGGCAGTCCTGCGTACTGCAATGGGAGATTTTGCATGCCACAACTAAGATCTGAGGTCCAAAAAAAAGCAAACGAAAATCAAAAACACTAGGAGATGTATGAGTAGCGGAGATGCCCTTGAACTCCCAGCCCCCAGCCCACCTCCATGCTGGTCACACCTGGCAATAACCTCTGACCACTGGGCAGCTGACTGAGTCTAGCTATCTGGCTTTCCCCACTCCATGACCAATAAGAGTACAGTGCCCTTTGCCTTGCTGGTAGCTAACTCGAAGGTCCAAACTGGAGATTATAATATATGCAAAGAATATTTATTGATCAACTGCCATAGGCCAGACACTACTGTAGGAGCTGGGAATCTAGTCATGATTAATCAATTCCTTGTGAACATACCTGGAAGTACCTGCAACAATCAAATGAACAAGGTCATTTCTAGTGGTGATGAGGGCTGCGAAGACATAACAAAGACTCCTGATAATGTTGAAAGTGGCTTTTAAGGCCACTGGGGCTAATTCCATTGTGCCTACTTATGCACACATGGGACTCTGGGGCAAAACTTCTGACCCCTGAGCCCCAAAGGCCCCCAGATCTTCTGAAATAGAGAGCACCACTGAGTGTGGGAGAACCTTGGAAAATCCTTTCCCCTCCTCTTGGGATCATATTAACAGCACTTATATCCTAAAAGGCCCCTTTGCAATAAAATTTATATGTTTCCACCCAACTCAGTACTTTCCTGTCTCTCCCAGTTGCTCGGGTCTCTGTGCTATTTGAAGGCTTAAAAATGTGTGGCGTCCTTGGGATTACATGTTTCTTAGTCAAACAGAAATATGTTCCCTTTTTCTCCTCCAGGCAGAAAAATATCTCTGGAAACACACATCAACTGATGCCAAATGCCTGGGAGTCAGGAAGAGTGATACCTGCCAAGACTTTAAAGTTGGGTTTTTATCCAAAGTGAAAATTAGGGAGCTGGCTTTCCTCAGCTTTGGATCTGTGACACAGGAAACTGAGCGGGCCCTGAACTAGAGGTCAGGGGAGCTCAAGTTCTTTGGAAGTTATTAGTCACCTGACACTGGGCAAATTTCTGAGCATCTCTGGGGCTACTTATCTTTGAAATAAGTCAGTCCAAGAGTTGTTGTGAGGGTAATGGCTAACCCCCAGTGCCTCAGCTGTGAAGCCAGCAGGTTAGTGGCAGACAGGAGATCAGCTGGAGGCATGGGCTAGGGCTGGGGGAATGGAGAGGTGGGTGGTATCTGGGATGTCTGTATCTTAGAGGGCACAGTGAGCTTCAGTATGAGCCAGCCTCTGCCAGTATCTACCAGGTGAGGCCATGGGGGGTTTCTGAGCAGAACCCCAGTTCTAGGGCTTAATTCTAGAGTGCAGAAGACAAAAGCAGGGCATTAACCAGAAGCTGAGAGTAAAGATAGAATGTGCCAGGCTCCTGAAGGCGGGGAGTGGTGCATGTTAGGCAAGGAGTCAGGGCCCAGGTGATGTGTGTTGGGGCTCTGTTTTATCCTCCTCAAGACGATACTCAGAAACCCAAAGCAGAAAGTGGATTGTTGGCCTGAGGGCTCCTGTTCGGACTTACAGGGAAGATTGCAGTGACCCCGTGGACTGTAGCCTGCCAGGCTCCTCTGATTATGGGATTTCCCAGGTAAGAATGCTGGCGTGGATTGCCATCTCCTCCTCCAGCAGATCTCACTGACCCAGGGATCAAAACTGCGTCTCCTGTAGTTCCTGCACTGGCAGGCAGATTCTTTACCATTGAGCCACCTGGGAAGCCCAATATACCCCAGGTCTGGTTAAATCAGCTCAGGACCTGAGGCTATGCTCACAGGCCTTTAGGAACTGTGACCAACGGGAGACCAACGCACATTGAATAATGAGATGCGGGGGACATGACCCGAATATGATAATAGCCGTTTACATTACTGAGTTCATTCAATGTGCTGAGCACGTCTTATATGCATATGCCTTATATGCATCAGCTGATTAAAATCGTATTTAATTTTAATCTTCCCACTAATCCTGTGAGATATCCCCCATTTTGCAGATGGAGAAATTTAGGCACAAAAAAGTTAAGTAACTTGCGTCAGGGTTGTAGTGGTGGAGCTGGGATTTGAAACCAACTTTCTTTTGCTGTCTCGCATTACAGGGTCATCATTTACCATCTTTCTAAATTCCATATATTTGTGTCAGTATACTGTATTGGTGTTTTTCTTTCTGACTTACTTTACTCCGTATAAACGGCTCCAGTAAAAGAGACACAGATGTATAGAACGGACTTTTGGACTCTGAGGGAGAGGGAGAAGGAGAGGGTGGGATGATTTGGGAGAATGGTATTGAAACATGTATACTATCATGTAAGAAACGAAGCGCAGGAGGCTTGAGGCTGGTGCACGGGGATGATCCAGAAAGATGATGTGGGGTGGGAGGTGGGAAGGGGGTCCAGGATTGGTGTAAGGTCGGACCTCGGGGGCCATGACGAGCCACCCCTCCTCTCTCCAGGCCGGGGGGAGTCCCTAACGGAGGGAGGCTTCCGGATCCCGGGGACCAATGACAGCACACTTCGCTGCCAAAGCCGCCTCGCCCCAGCCACATAGATAAGCCTATCGGCCGCGCCACCGTGAACCGACAACCTAGCCAAACCCCTTCCGCTAACCTGGCCTTCCCCCGCAGCGTGCATATATAAACAAACTTCTAGAGCGGTCTGGCACGGACCTGGACCTGCCTCCTTTGGGTCTGGGAACCCCACCCAGGAGCCCTTCCCCAGTAAAGCCTGTTAAAAACTCTTTGGGGGTCCTGGTCATCTTTACCTAACAATTGGGAGCTCGTATACACCCGTGGCAGATTCATGTCAATGTATGGCAAAACCAATACAGTATTGTAAAGTAAAATAAAGTAACAATAAAATTTTTAAAAAATGAAACCAACTTTCTCTTATTCCAGAGCCTGTGCTCTTATTTTGATTTTACTAAGTGATAATAACAAATAATAACAAAAATCCCCACAATAATAGTGGCAGCAGTGGTTTTAGTGCTCCGCCATGTTCTGTGTAAGCATTGATTCCATCTGGCCCTCACCTGACTGGTGACATGAGTCTCTATTCTACAGATGAGAAAAATGGGACCCAGGGAGTTAACTTGCCAAACTTGTAAGAGGTACATCCCAAACTAAAACCCAGGGCTGTCCTAAACCTCAGGCTGTCTCCTCAGCCCCTGGGGCCTGGACTGTGATCTCGTCATTCCTTAACAAATGTATTCTTGACGTGACAAGCTTGTTCACACCAAACTAACAGCACACAGGAAATGAAAGGCCTGCGTGTCTAGTCCTAAGACAAGGATTCTTTTCCTTTCACCCTTCCCTTGAGGACTACTGCCTTTGTGAAACTCCTTGCCCACTACCTAATTTGGGCATTGGAAAACTCTTGGAAAATACACATTCTCTCTCTCAGGCTGAAAGTTGAAATTAAAGCAGGAGAGACTTCTGCTGAGAACAAAGAAACACTTGTCTGTAAGGAGCATAAAATTCTTTGAGTGAGAACTAGGTGAGGGCATAAGGGAATCTTTGAACTATCATTGCAATTTTTCTGTAAGCTTAAAACTGTTCTTAGATATAAGGTTTATTTAAGGAAAAGGGAATGTGAAAGAACAGTATCTGAAGACATGCACAGCTATCGCATGGAAGAGGAAATATACATATAACTAATAAATACAAGGTAAGGCTCAGCATCACCAGTACTGGGGGACGTGTAAAGCCACTCTACCATGGATCTGAACCTCCACTACATGGCCAAGAGGGCTTCCCAGGTGGCTTCAGTGGTAAAGAATCTGCCTGCCAATCAGCAGACTAAAGAGACGCAGTTTCCTTCCCTGGGTCAGGAAGATCCCCTGGAAAAGGGTGTGGCAACTCACCCCAGTATTCTTGCCTGGAAAATCCCATGGACAGCGGAGCCTGGTGGTCTACAGTCCATGGAGTCCATGGAGTCGCACAGAGTCAGACACTACTAAAGTGACTTAGCAGGCAGATGGGCAAAACAAGAAATCTGACAATGCCTAGTATTGGAAAATAATTATTTGGCATTCTTTTGTAAAGCTGAATATTTGCATGTCCCATCAGTTCCACTCCCAGACATACATCTGAGAGAAACCCTTGGTGCACGGTCACCGGGAGGCACGAGATAGTTCACAGCAGCACTAGGTACGATAGCAAAGAACTGGCGACAACCTGGGCAACCATCATGGAGAAAATGGGCAGATAAATAATGCTGTGTTCACATCATGGGCTGTCACTCAGCAGTGAAAACGGATGGACTGCAGTCGCCGTGTATACATATTAGTAAAATATACGTCAGGATAAAAAGACAGTCATGAAGACTTTATACACAATATGGGTTTTTTTCTAAAGGTCTTGCTGTTGTGTTGCCAAGTCGTGTCCAACTCTGCAGCCTCATGGACTGGAGCATGCCAGGCTTCCCTGTCCTTCACCATCTCCTGGCGTTTGCTCAAATTCAGGTCCATTGACTCGGTGATGCCATCCAACCATTTCATCCTCTGCTGCCCTTTGCCGCCCTCCTGAGATTTCCAGGTGGCACTAGTGGTAAAGAATCCACCTAGCAATGTAAAGACACGGGAGAGGCGAGTTCAGTCTCTAGGTCAATAAGATCCCCTGGAGGAGGAAATGGCAATTCACTTCAGTATTTCTGCCTGGAAATCCCACGGCCAGAGGAGCCTGGCAGACTACAGTCCATGCGGCTGCATAGAGTCAGACTTGACTGAGCAACTAAGCACTCCTCACATTTCTAAAGGTGAAGAATAAGCAAAATTAGACAGCATATTGTTTTGGTCTAAATAGCTCTAAGATGGGCTTCCCTGGTAGCTCAGCTGTTAAAGAATCCGCCTGTAATGCAGGAGACCTCAGTTCGATTCCTGAGTCAGGAAGATACCCTGGAGAAAGGATAGGTTACCCATGCCAGTATTCTTGGGCTTTCCTGGTGGCTTGGATGGTAAAGAATCTGCCTGCAATGCAGGAGACCTGGGTTCAATTCCTGGGTTGGGAGGATCCCTTGGAGGAGGGCATGGCAACCCAATACAATATTCTTGCCTAGAGAATCCCCATGGACAGAGGAGCCTGGTGGGCTACAGTCCATGAGGTCACAAGTGTAAGACATGACTGAGCAACTAAACACAGCACAGCTCTATGATAAATTATATACATGTCAATAAAAGGGTGATAAAAACAAACTGAAACTAGTGCCCACTCGGGGGAGCAGGGTGGGGGAGGCAGGGTTTGGGATGAGAAAGAGCATGTAGGTATACACAAGTTATTGGTAACTTTTTAGATCTTAGAGTTGGGTGGTGTACTTTGGGTATTCATTATATAATGCAGTAAATAAAACAGGGACATCCATGAATGAATAGTAAAAATTATAAACCAATGCTGAGCACCAAGGTAGTTTCCTTCAAAAAAAAAAAAAAGAGGAAGATAAAGTCTTAATTTTTTATATAATAAAAACTTGTAAAAAGAGGTAAATATAAATTAAATGTTACAAAGTGATAGAAATGAAGCAAATGGAAATACCAGTAAATCAGTAAATGGAGTAGAAAGCCCTCAGACCTTCAATTGTATTTTTGCTTTTCATGTATGACAAACACGGGAGGTCAAATCAGTGGGGAACAGCTGCCGCTAGTGATGCTAGTGTGGCCGTGGTCCCCCGCCGCACCGTGAGAGGGAAGGGTGCTGGTCTCTCAGGATCAGCGTCAACTGTGAGCACCGCCTCCACACGTCAGGGCTTCCGGTGTTCCTGTCCACTAGTGGCACAGACACTCAGTCCATAAGCACCAACCCAGACGCAAAGCTCTCTTCTCAAAGCAAGTCCAAAGCACCAAGCTCACTGGGAAAGGACGCTAACATCAGCCTGGGTTATTCTCAGCACGAGCCATCTTCTCAGATGACTTGCCTCTGGTCTTGTGCCCCGGGAACCAGTACACACACCTCTCTCCCTCATGGGACAGTTGACCATGTTGGCTTCCCTTAGCAGTTGGGACCCTCCAATCAATTAAACTGTTGTCATAACTTTGAATGTTAAAAGAAAATGCTCAGGGTATTGATATCCTTCTTTCCAGAAAGCTCCTTGACATTTTGTCAAGTTTGCCCACTTAATCTCTCATAAATTTTAAGTTCCTTTTTAAATGAGTATGGAGGAGAAGGGTATGACAGAGGATGAGATGGTTGGATGGCATTACCAACTCAATGGACATGAGTTTGAGCAAGCTCCAGGAGCTGGTGATGGACACGGAAGCCTGGTGTGCTGTAGTCCGTGGGGTCGCAAAGAGTCAGACATGACTGAGTGACTGAACTGAACTGGGGGATGGTCAACCTAATTCTAACTGCTTATAGAATCAAATCCAGGACTTTGCTAAGCAAAAAATAAAAGTAATCAGATGTATAAATAGATTAAAATCTTTGTCCTTTGTCTTTCCAGAGCCACGTTTGCCTTCTTGATTTTAAAATCTTTGTCCTTTGTCTTTTCAGAGCCACGTTTGCCTTCTTGATTTATAGCTACCAAACAGAGAGAGGCCCTTCAAGACTTCCGCAAATGGATGTCTGATTGAAGATTTCTTGTGGTATTCATTGTTACAAACAGAGAAGCTGTACTAGCTTTTAAATGATCAAGTTTCTGATTAAAAACAGATACATTAAAGTTTGAATTCACTGGGCACCATCCTACTACAAGGTGAAAATAGGAACAAAAATAGAAGTCACTACGATAGATCCTATTTTCCAAAGGGAGCACTACGCTATTCCACTTCACTTTGTAAGCAGAGTATGACTGTAAGACTGAGTGACTTCTGAGAGAGAGAGAGAGTATGATGCGAACTTGACACTTCTCCACTGAGGGCTGGGGTCTCTGCTTCATCCCCTCGAGTGTGTGCGCCTGTGACCAGGGTGGCTGGTGGTGTGTTTTAGTCACTAAGTCCAACTCTTTGCAACCCCATGGACTGTAGCCAGGCTCCTCTGTCCATGGGATTTTCCCAGCAAGAAGACTGAAGTGGGTTGCCCCTTCCTTCTTCAGGGCATCTTCCTGACTCAGGGATCAAACCTGCGTCTCCTGCATTGCAGGCGGATTCTTTACCACGGAGCCACCTAGTGAGACTATCTGATTACCAAGGCTACGTCAGTCGTCATATTGATATGGATTTTCCAGTCTTTCTCGGCATACTCTTGCTGGGAACCCAGCCACCAAGTTGTGAGGAAGCCAAGCTGCCACAGAAGAGGCCATGGTCACAAGGCGCTCTGGTCACAGCCACAGCAAAATATCCAGCTGGCAGCAGCTGCCAGACGTGCACATGACCACGCCTTCAGATTACCCCAGCCCCCAGGCCTTGAGCCACTGCAGCTGACATTGAGTAGATCAGAGAATGCTCTTTGCTGAACTCTGCCCATGTTGCAGACTTGTGAACAAAATAAATAAAATGTATTATATTTTATGAAAAAAAAGTTTTAAAAATTTAATTGAAATATAGTTGATTTATAGGGTAGTGTTAGCTTCTGGTGTGCAGCAAAGTGATTCAGTTATACACACACATATATATGTATTTTTTTTTTAACTTTTTATATTAGNTGGACTGCAGCCTACCAGGCTCCTCCATCCATGAGATTTTCCAGGCAAGAATACTGGAGTGGGTTGTCATTGCCTTCTCCATGAGTATTGTAGGGCCCTGGCTTAATTTGACTGCCTCTTCCCCAGTCTATGGGCTTCCCTTGTGGCTCAGTTGGTAAAGAATCTGCCTGCAATGTGGGAGACTTGGGTTCGATCCCTAGGTTAGGAAGATCCCCTGGAGAAGGGAAAAGCTACCCACTCCAGTATTCTGGCCTGGAGAATTCCCTGGACTTTACAGTCCATGGGGTCGCAAAGAGTCGGACATGATTGAGCAACTTTCACTTCCCCCAGTTTATGGGCTCCTTTGGGGTGCTAATTCTTTATTGTATTATTTTTTCTAAAATTTTACATTGGAGTGTAGTTGATTTACAATGTTGCATTAGTTTCAGGTTGTACAGCCAAGTGATTCAGTTATATGTGTACACATCTGTTCTTTTTCAGATTATTTTCCCATATAGGTTATTATAGAGTAGTAAGTAGAGCTCCCCATGCTATACAATAGGTCCTTGTTGATTACCTATCTTATATATAGTAATATGTTATGTTATGGAGAAGGAAATGGCAACCTATTCCAGTTTCCTATTCTTACCTATTTCCTATTCTTGCCTAGAAAGTCCTAGGGACAGAGGAGCCTGGTAGGCTACAGTCCATGGAGTCACAAGAGTCAGACACAGCTTAGTGACTAACCCACCACCATCACCAAAGTGTTATGTTAATCCCAAACTCCTAATTTATCCCTCCCTTATCATTGTATTCTTAAAGTCTGTAGTGCGTGGTAGTGTTGGTGCTTAGTAAATATATTCTGAGTGAGTGGTTGAAGGAAAGAAAGCTTGGGCTTTGCCTTTCTCAACTATATGCCAAGGAGAAGGGATGTCTCTGGTGCTGGGGAGGACGATGGTGTCTACATCAACCCTGAGTGAGGCAGACACGGGACTGTTGTTTGCAACATCTCAGGTAAAGGAAAGCAAGCCAGTGCATGGCAGTTAGGGTGAGACACTGTGTTTTCTCTGTCAACAGTTGGCAGGAGATATGGGAGAGCTCTGGTGATGAGGAACTCAGCCTGGGAAACCTCAGGAACTCACCTGTACACAGGTGAGGTCATTTGACTGTACACCTGTGAAAATGAACGGTAGGGGTTAACCACAGCTGGCTTTCCACCTCTTCTTGCCCTGCTCCACCCCAGCATGGTGCTCATGCCCTGTACCCAAAACACCTGCCTGAGGGTGGGTGATGGTGTTTGCTTAGAGAAAGCTCTAGAAACCGGCCTGACTTTGGCAAACAAGCCTCTAGCAGGGGTTCTCAAACTTGACTGTACTGGGCAATCACCTGGGAGCTTTTGAAAGACACAGATGCCTGGGCCCATCCCTGGAGATTTTCCTTTAATTGGTCTGGGTGGGGACCAAGACTGGTATTTTTAAAAAGCTCCTCAGGTGATTCTAATGTGCAGCCAGCCTGAGAACCCTGTTGTAAATGGATTGGACAGAATGTTCCTTTCTTGCTCAGATGGGAGAAGANGACCAAGACTGGTATTTTTAAAAAGCTCCTCAGGTGATTCTAATGTGCAGCCAGCCTGAGAACCCTGTTGTAAATGGATTGGACAGAATGTTTCTTTCTTGCTCAGATGGGAGAAGAGCCTTGTCTGGAAGGGGCTGAGAGCTGGCTCCTCCTGAAGCTCCAGGCCCCGCCCAACGCCTGAAGGCCCCAGCAGGACGTTTACTGCAAGACAACAGTCGACACACTTAAACTGCAAAGGGCCAGGTAGTAAATGTGTTAGGTTTCATGGACCATCTGGTGTGTGTCAGAGGTACTTTAACTCTGCTGCTGAAGTGGAAAAGCAGCCACAGACATGTGGAAAAGCAGCCACAGACATGTGTAAATGAATGAGCACAGCTGTGTTCCAAAGAAACTTCATCTACAGAACTGAAATGTGAATTTCATACAATTTTCTTGTTTGATTCTTTTTTCCAGCCATTTAAAAATGTGAAAACCATTCTTAGCTCATGCACTAGATACCAAAAGTGGTGGTATGGATTTGGCCTGCCAGCTCCCTGCTCTAAGAGATGAGTGGCAGCCACTGTTCACAGCCTGATGGATGGCAAATCCCTCCCCACCCCTTCCCGTCCCTAGGCCTTCCTATCTCTCCATTGACAATGATCAGCAGCCAGCTCTCAGGCCAAGGAGTATCAATCAGATGGGAATGCTACTTCAGTGACTGCTGCACTTCATCTGGAACAAAAGGTAAAGATAAACCTTAGGTTTGTAGCTCTTTGAGTCACGAATAGTCTCCAAGTTGCTGAGGGCTCTGTAGCATGACTGTGGACAAACACCGTTCTTTATGGCATCCTCAGAATGAGGAAGGAGGAAGCAGAAGACAGACACTTAAATACTCTATGAGGGAGTGACTAGAGAGCTGTTGTCTCATTTAGTTAAACCTACTTCCCTCACGAATTTAGAGTTTGGAGCAGATACTATTGGATGCTGCCCGTGTCCTAGCCATACTTCCTGCTGGTTCACCTTCTCTGAGAGGCCCCATGTCCAGCTCCACAGGGTAAATCATGAATAGTCTAAGTCAAGAAATAGATACAGAAAAGATAGTTCCTCTTCTCCTTCTGGGCCATTGTCTTGTGTGCCTGTTGATGCCTGGAACTGTGGCAGCTATAGTGGGATCACGAGGAGAGTTAGTCTGGCCAGGATGCACCGAGGATGGTGAGCAGAAAGAAGGAAGCAAGCTGGATCCTTGAGGACATTGTTGAGCCACTGGATGAACCAACTCTGGAGCTTCCCNGTCAAGAAATAGATACAGAAAAGATAGTTCCTCTTCTCCTTCTGGGCCATTGTCTTGTGTGCCTGTTGATGCCTGGAACTGTGGCAGCTATATTGGGATCACGAGGAGAGTTAGTCTGGCCAGGATGCACCGAGGATGGTGAGCAGAAAGAAGGAAGCAAGCTGGATCCATGAGGACATTGTTGAGCCACTGGATGAACCAACTCTGGAGCTTCCCTCCTCTGGATTCCTAGTTATGTGCACTAAATATCTCTATTATTGAAAGTCATTTTAAACTTGAGTTTCTGTTTTTACCTTAAGCATTAAAACTGAAAACATTAAAACTCATACAGAGGTCTGGAAAGATATATCCTGCACAACATCCAATACTGGACATGTAATAGATTCCTAGTTGATTGACTAAGGGAATAATTTAAAATGTACACATCCAATTATTATCTAGCAAAGAGACTTATTATAAAGAAGCTCCCTTGTAAAAAGTGTTGCCTCTTCCAGTGTCTCTGGAAGACACATATTACTTAAAGACTCATTGATGTGTAACAGTAATCAGGAGGCCCAAGGTCCCTTTCATCTGAAGAGCATACAGCCCCGGAACTGACTTCCCACACAGACTGGTAACCAAAACTTTGATGATGAACCTAGCATCTTCTGTGCATCTCATAATTCAGAGAGAAGGACTAATAAAATCAACATGTAATGAGTCAGTCAGATATTTGCAAAGTTGCCTTTGTAACTCTGGGTTCTATCTCATAGTTTGTAATGCAAATAATATCCTCCTTTTATGTTCCAATTACTTTGGCTACTTAACAGATTACTCTGAAACCTAGTGATGTAAAACAATCATTGATTATGCTCCCAAGTGCTGTGAGTCAGGGGTTCAGATAGAGCACAGTGGGAAAGCCTTACCTCGGTGGGGCAGCTTGAAGCCTGGGACTAGAATCATTTGAAACATCAGTCATTCACAGGTCTGGTTGTTGATGCCAGATAAATTGGAAGATCCAAGAGTTCTATAATTTCTCTCTATATATAGTCTGTATATGTGGTCTTTTAAGGGCAGCTTCAGGGTATCTGGACTTCTTACACGTTGGCTTAGGACTCCTCAGGTGCAGGTCTGGAGAAAGACAGCTGGATGGAAATCACATTGACTTTTATGACCCAGCCTCAAAAGTTATGCAACATCACATCCCCCTATTCTATTGCTTCAGGAGTACAAAATTCTGCCCACGTCCAAGGGGAGGGAATACAGTTTCTACTTCTTGATGAAGGAGTGGCCACAACACTTCATATTGCATTACATTATAAGAAGAATATGTGGGATGGGGTATGAACTGGTTCATGCTCCAGCCTAAACCTTCACCATCTCTCTAGGGCCTGTAGGGGTTCTAGGATGTGAAGGCCAACAGATACGAAATTGGTCTGCTCTGAAGCTGAAACCCCTGCCAGGGGTGGCCATCATGTGTAAAATAATGATGGTGCTGCCCTTAGGTTGGCTTGTTCCAAAGGAGCTCAGCTGGGTCCCTGATAACTCCATTAGGGTTTCTGCCTCAGAGAAAAGTGTGCAGATCTGTGACTCCAAGAGAGCTCAGCCTGGAGTCAGATCCAGAGGAAGCCTAGATGCTTGGGAACTGGACTCTTCCCACCTTTAAACTGTTGCCACAGATTTGAGCAGTTGTTAAGAGACCAAAAAATGAATCAACAGGCTGATGATGCTTGTGCCTGAATTTTTAGACTCTGAGAAGCACATCAAGCTGCATGTTTTATAGACATTTTAAATAAGCATTTGAAGTTCATTTCAGCTCAGTAAGCAAACAATCAGTTACTAGATGTACACAGAGATGAGAGGAAGAGAGGACTGCCAAGTGGAGGATGCTGAGTGGCGGTGGGGACACTGGGTGAGAGTGGGACTGGAACAGGGACATTAGGTCTGGTGGGGAGGCGGGAGCTGCCCCAGTGTGCTCTTAGGAGGCGGGTGTGTGCCCTGACCCTGCTTCCCACAGGGAGCAGAGAGCAGAAATGCAAACAGATTACACCAAGTCAAGGCCAGATCCTAGAGTGAAAGAGCTGTGTATCTTGAGTAAAGAGGAGGAGGAATGTTCCTTTCAGCAGCATCCCTTAACTGCAGGAATCCAAATCCTTTTCTGACAGCTTAAGCATTGCTGCAGTGAAACCAGCATCACCCTAAATCAGGGACTGGTAACAAGAGAGTTTTCCATGTCAGTGGGAATGACAATACTGGGAAAAAAAGAAAAGAAGCAAGCAGTATGGATGGAGAGTGAATTCCTAAAGGTGAAAAGGATAAATAAATCAACTTAATCTGGAAGTCAGAAGAAGGATTGGTGCTTGGGCTCACCTAAATGGGAGAATAAGCTTGTCTATGCAGCCAAAGATGGAGAAGCTCTATACAGTCAACAGTCAGCAGGAGCTGACTGTGGCTCAGATCATGAACTCCTTATTGCCAAATTCAGACTTAAATTGAAGAAAGTAGGAAAAACCGCTAGAGCATTCAGGTATGACCTAAATCAAATCCCTTATGATTATACAATGGAAGTGAGAAATAGATTTAAGGGCCTAGATCTGATAGATAGAGTGCCTGATGAACTATGGACGGAGATTCGTGACATTGTACAGGAGACAGGGAACAAGACCATTCCCATGGAAAAGAAATGCAAAAAAGCAAAATGGCTGTCTGGGGAGGCCTTAAAATAGCTGTGAAAAGAAGAGAGGCAAAAAGCAAAGGAGATAAGGAAAGATATAAGCATCTGAATGCAGAGTTCCAAAGAATAGCAAGAAGAGATAAGAAAGCCTTCTTCAGCAATCAATGCAAAGAAATAGAGGAAAACAACAGAATGGGAA
>SJYW01021966.1:124575-149904 GCA_006410735.1 Raphicerus campestris | reverse complement strand
AAAGCAAGAGAGTTCCAGAAAAACATCTATTTCTGCTTTATTGACTATGCCAAAGCCTTTGACTGTGTGGATCACAATAAACTGTGGAAAATTCTGAAAGAGATGGGAATACCAGACCATCTAAGCTGCCTCTTGAGAAATCTGTATGCAAGTCCGGAAGCAACAGTTTGAACTGGACATGGAACAACAGACTGGTTCCAAATAGGAAAAGGAGTACATCAAGGCTGCATATTGTCACCCTGCTTATTTAACTTCTATGCAGAGTACATCATGAGAAATACTGGGCTGGAAGAAGCACAAGCTGGAATCAAGATTGCAGGGAGAAATATCAATAACCTCAGATATGCAGATGACACCACCCTTATGGCAGAAAGTGAGGAGGAACTAAAAAGCCTCTTGATGAAAGTGAAAGAGGAGAGTGAAAAAGTTGGCTTAAAGCTCAACATTCAGAAAACAAAGATCATGGCATCTGGTCCCATCAATTCATGGGAAATAGATGGGGAAACAGTGGAAACAGTGTCAGACTTTATTTTGGGGGGCTCCAAAATCACTGCAAATGGTGACTGCAGCCATGAAATTAAAAAACACTTACTCCTTGGAAGGAAAGTTATGATCAACCTAGAAAGCATATTACAAAGCAGAGACATTACTTTGCCAACAAAGATTCGTCTAGTCAAGGCTATGGTTTTACCTGTGATCATGTATGGATGCGAGAGTTGGACTGTAAAGAAAGCTGAGCGCCGAAGAATTGATGCTTTTGAACTGTGGTGTTGGAGAAGACTCGTGAGAGTCCCTTGGACTGCAAGGAGATCCAACCAGTCCATTCTGAAGGAGATCAGCCCTGGGATTTCTTTGGAAGGAATGATGCTAAAGCCGAAACTCCAGTACTTTGTCCACCTCATGCGAAGAGCTGACTCATTGGAAAAGACTCTGATGCTGGGAGGGATTGGGGACAGGAGGAGAAGGGGATGACAGAGGATGAGATGGCTGGATGGCATCACTGACTCAATGGATGTGAGTCTGAGTGAACTCCGAGTGATGGTGATGAACAGGGAGGCCTGGCGTGCTGCGATTCATGGGGTCGCAAAGAGTCGGACACGACTGAGCGACTGAATTGAACTGAACTGAAGCTTGTCTAAGAGGTTTTGGAAATCAACTTCTAGCCCAATGCCCAGAAGGAATTGTTTAAGATGTGTTGAATAGGAAGCGTCCTTAAATGAGGATGTGAACTGAATTTGCTTAGAGAATTTGAAGGAATGTATCATTTCAAGACTCACAGAACTAGTCTTCTGTGAGAGCCAAGGACTAGGCCCCTGGGACTAAAATCCTGAAATAGGAAGAGCCAGTGAGCCATAGGCTTGGGCCCATGGTCACCCAGAATCTGAGCCAGAGGACAGGAGGGTATTTTTCTGGATTTTTGTATCTTAGGTTGGGGTACAGACCCTTATATACTTGCTGCTGCAGCTGCTGCTGAGTTGCTTCAGTCGTGTCTGATTCTTTGCAACCCCATGGACTGTAGCCCACCAGGCTCCTCTGTTTATGAGATTCTCCAGGCAAAAATACTGGAGCGGGTTGCTGTTTCCTCCTCCTGGGGATCTTCCTGACCCAGGGATCTAGCCTGTGTCTCCTACGGCTCTTGAATTGCAGATAGATGCTTTACCACTGAGCCACCAGGGAAGCCATGAACATCCTCTTCAGTCAGGATGGCTGATCCCAAGGAACTCAAAAGAAGAAAAGTGATGCCGCCTTGGGTACCATGATGGTCCCTGGGAAATAAGTGACCATTGGGAGCTCAGTAGGAGAAAAAGGCTTGTCTTGAACCAGAGAGGAAGCTAAGGAGGGGTAAATGATTGTCTGGTTAGGAGGGTGGTTCATCTCCATTATAGAATTGTGATCTCAAGCTGGAATGGCTTGAAAAATGTGGACCAAGTTATGCATTTTTTCACTGATTTGTGTAAATGTGCATATAGTTATGCTGCTGCTAAGTCGCTTCAGTCGTGTCCAACTCTGTGCGACCCCATAGACGGCAGCCCACCAGGCTCCCCCGTCCCTGGGATTCTCCAGGCAAGAACATTGGAGTGGGTTGCCATTTCCTTCTCCAATGCAGGAAAATGAAAAGTGAAAGTGAAGTCGCTCAGTCGTATCCGACTCTTAGCAACCCCATGGACTGCAGACCACAAGGCTTCTCTGTCCATGGGCTTTTCCAGGCAAGAGTACTGGAGTGGGGTGCCATTGCTTTCTCTGACATATAGTTATAGACATATGTAATTCTAGGCAATTTCTTTCTGAGTGCAGGGAAAGTGTTAGGCAACAATGTGCTTGCAACACCCTGTGCTTTGGCTGCAGGGGTCAAGAAGGCAGTGAGGTATCTTGTGTGTGCCCTGTCCTGTATCATTGTGAACATCCTACTAGGAAGTTTCAGGCTTTTACTCTTTAAGGTCTTGTCTGAGGAAACTCAGTGTCACTGTGAGAAATCCAAAGTTTCCAAGTGTCTCCCTGCTCCCTATCTTTTAAGACTTCCACTATAAAAATTAAACACTGGTTAGTATTTGAGCTTGAGCCTGGTGCATTAGACCACTTNCTTGTGTGTGCCCTGTCCTGTATCATTGTGAACATCCTACTAGGAAGTTTCAGGCTTTTACTCTTTAAGGTCTTGTCTGAGAAAACTCAGTGTCAGTGTGAGAAATCCAAAGTTTCCAAGTGTCTCCCCGCTCCCTATCTTTTAAGACTTCCACTATAAAAATTAAACACTGGTTAGTATTTGAGCTTGAGTCTGGTGCATTAGACCACTCGGCCATCCTGACAGTTTCACTGGTTAATGTTGAGCAAATCTTCTCTCTAAAACATTCTAATTTGGTTTACTTCATCTGAGTGTTTCTAATTGCCTTTCCATTTAAATGATCCGTGGAAGTGGAACTGGAAGTGTTAGTTTCTCAGTCGTGTCCAACTCTTTGCGACCCCATGGACTGTAGCCCATCAGGCTCCTCTGTCCAGGGAATTCTCCAGGCAAGAATACTGGAGTGGGAAGCCATTTCCTTCTCCAGGGAATCTTCCTGACCTGGGGATCGAATCTAGGTCTTCTGCATTGCAGGCAGATAATTGTTTGAGCCACCAGGGAAGCTCTAAACTATCCATATTTGATTTTAAAGTTGAAGGAGATTCTTTATGACCGAGAAACTTCTAAGATCCTTTTCCCACTGAATAACTCAGAGAAGGCAGCAGTGAGTGAAGAGAAACACCGGTGGGTCCTCAACTGTCCGTAGAAAGCAGTCCTGGCTCCACGTACAGGAGGAGAAGATGATCTGCCCACTGGAGTAGGCCAGTGCCTGGCTCTGGCCCTCAAATATGAAACTATAAGGTTCTGTCCTGTGAAAAATAAATGTCACCTTGATACTCGGGAGAGCTGAGAGAGAGGACACAAGGCTCAGGAGTAAACAAAGGAGGTATGAGTAGGTTTCTCTGTTGTCAAGTGTAGGGATGACTTAAAATAATTTTTAAAATAAATTCCCACAAAAAGGTAATGCCCAATTACATCTTTGTATATGTATTTTTTTTACAGAATTCCAATAATATAAAGTAGTGAAGTGCTGAATACGCTCCAGCAGGTCTTCTCTGTGCTTCGCATATGTTAACCGTCCACTGTGTACAAGCTGTGAGACCCTGAGCAAGTTAGTTCACGCCCTTGTGCCCCTGTATCTGCATCTGTGTAATGGGACTTGTAATAGTAGCTCCCTTATAGGGTGGATATGATGACCAAAAAGTAATGGCTACCATTTATTGACTTTTCTGACTTCTTACCACACAGCAGTTATTATTCCAAGTGCTTCATATGAATAAACTCATCTAAATATTTTGTTTGTATATGTAAAGAAATATTTATTTTTTGAAAGTAGAATTGTACAGTATGTACTATTTTGTCATTTTAAATTACATTAAATAAGACAACTTCGTTGAATAAAACAGCTGGGACATTTTGTCTGTGTCACTTAATGTTCTTATCCCTTATCATTTCAATGGCTTCTTAGAATGCCATAAAGCTGATATCATAATTTATTCAACCAGTTCCCTTTTCATGGACATATATGTAGTTTCCAGCTTTCATCTACCATAATCATTTTGATAAACAACCTAATAGTTAAAATTTCTCTCATACTCATGATGGTTTCCTCAGAATAACTTTCTAGAAGTGGAATAGCTGCATATACATTTTAAACAACGTCTATGCCTTTGCCTGGAGAATCCCATGGACAGAGGAACCTGGTGGGCTACAGTCCATAGGGTTGCAAAGAGTCGGACATGACTAAAGTGATATCACACACGCACACATGCACACACACACACACACGTGACTTTCAGGCAAGCCTGTTTGCATTTCTGTTTCTACCAGCAGTTTGGGTGTAGAGGATTCTCATGCTTAGCACCCTCCACTCTCATACCATGAGCAGCCTTCCACCCCAAATTGTGAATCTGATGGTGGAAAATGTATCTGCCTGTCATATTAATGTATATTTCTTCCAGTTTTGGAGAAGCTCCTCTTCACTTGAGTTGATCTTCACTTGGCAATTATATTTTCATGTGACTCTCATATGACTTCCCTAGGATATATTCTTAGAAGTGAGGTTACTGAGTCAAGGGAATACCTATTTTATGGTTTTTATTATGGTGGCATATTGCTCCTCCAAGAAAGTTGTGCCAAATTACTTTCTCTGGTAGAGTAGGGGACTGTTCATTTCCCCACACTGTAACCAACATCCAGTATTTATTGTTGTTGTTGCTTTTATATGTTTACAGATTCAGTTATGCAGTATGTCATAACCAGAGGTGGGAATATCAGGGAAGATGTCAGCCCTAACCGGGTACAGGGTACTGGAGTACCTCAGTGTGTTATACACCCCTTTAGTTGCTGGACATGGGGGTATGAAGCAGGTGCCATGGCAGCTAGTGGAGTGGAGAACCTAGGGACTCTGGGTAGCTGCTCTTTATTAGCCAGTCTAGAGGTATCATGCTGCTTGAACAGAGAATATGACTTTATCAGTTACACCTACTGCATCCCACTCCTGGTCTTGGCCCTACAGTGCATCTCATTAATTATTTATGAGGTTGAATGTCATTTATTGCCTATTTGCATGTTTTTCCTTTTGTCAGTTGTATGCTAATTTTCTTTGCTCTTTTCTATTTTTTCAAATTGATTTTATATATACATATATACTGCCACTTATGTTGAAAATATTTCCTCCAGTTTGTTATGCAATGTTCAACTTTAGTTAAGGTGTCTTTTCCCCTATGAAGAGATTTTAAATATTCAGTTCAGTTCAGTCACTCATTCATGTCTTACTCTTTGCATGGACTGCAGCACTCCAGACTTCCCTGTACACCACCATCTCTCAGAGCTTGCTCAAACTCATGTCCAAGTCGGTGATACCATCCAACCATCTCATCTTCTGCCGTCCCCTTATCCTCAGGCCTTCAATCTTTCCCAGCATCAGGGTCTCTTCAAATGTGTCAGTTCTTCCCATCAGGTGGCCAAAGTATTGGAGCTTCAGCTTCAACATCAGTCCCTCCAATGGATATTCAGGACTGATTTCCTTTAGGATGGACTGGTTGGATCACCTTGCAGTCCAAGGGACTCTCAAGAGTCTTCTCCAACCCCACAGTTCAAAAGTATCAGTTCTTCAGCTCTCGGCTTTCTTTATGGTCCAACTCTCACATCCATACATTAAATACTAGTGTAGTTAAATTTATCGGTCTTTTACCCTTAATGGTTTCTGCCTTTGGTACCATGGTAATAAAGCTTTTTTCTTCACCAAGATTACATAAATGTGTATCTACTTTTCATTTCATCAGTTCATTTTATGCCTTTATTTTATTTATTTATTTTTATTTTACTTTACTATACTTTATTGGTTTTGCCATACATCAACATGAATCCGCCACGGGTGTACACGTGTTCCCAATCCTGAACCCCCCTCCCACCTCCCTCCCCATACCATCTCCCTGGGTCATCCCAGTGCACCAGCCCCAAGCAGCATCCTGTATCCTGCATTTTATGCCTTTAAATGTTTATGTTGATGCGTGGTTTAAGGTATGGGGATAGTTTTCCCCTCCCCCCAGTGTTTCTCCAGGTGCCTCACACCATTGCCTTGAGATGACGCTCACATATTTAATTTTTGCATGTACTTGGGTCTATCTCTGGACTTTCTGTTTTGTCGATTTGTTTGTCTGTTTCTCTACCACACCACATTGTTTTCAACCTTTCAGTGTTGTGGTTCATTTTAATACCCGATCAGTGGGTAATGAATCTCACTTTCAAATATTTCTTTGCTATTTATCTCTGTTATTTTCCAGCTGAACTTCCAAATCATGACGTCAAGTTTCAAGAAAATTCCATTTGCGTTTCAGTTGGTGTCCAAACAAACTTACAAATTATTTTGAAGGGAGTGACATCCTTCCAAAAATGCACCTTCTCGTTCTGAGCAGCACTTCCAGTATGCTGTATTTCCTTGATTCTAAGACATCACCAAGTATGAGCCACATCATTAATCTGATAACAGATTTTTGAAAGCCAAACACTATGTTCTTATTCAGAATTTAATGATTCTTCTAAGTCACTCTTATCCATGGACAGTAATCACAGTGACAGGATCCCTCCCTCTGTACTCCCCACCTTAAGCAATCAGGAAATTTATTATCTTACATATTTGGAAGTTCTGAGGTCAAACAAGCTTCAACGTGATTCAGCTGTCAACAATGTCATCAAGGTTGCAGCATAGGTCTCTTTTTCTGCTCTGCCTTTCTGATTGGACTAGCGCCCCCTTCAGGCTGCTGGATGAAGCGTTTCCAGCACTGCATCTCCGAAAAGAAAGGCGCTGCCAGCACCCCACTCCAGTACTCTCGCCTGGCAAACCCCATGGACGGAGGAGCCTGGTGGGCTGCAGTCCATGGGGTCGCTGGGAGTTGGGCACGACTGAGCGACTTCACTTTCACTTTTCACTTTCATGTATTGGAGAAGGAAATGGCAACCCACTCCAGTGTTCTTGCCTGGAGAATCCCAGGGATGGGGGAGCCTGGTGCGCTGCCGTCTATTGGGGTCGCAGAATCGGACACGACTGAAGCGACTTAGCAGCAGCAGCCACTTTTTTCCTTAGGAATGAGGACTCTTACTAGAAGCCCCAAGGCTTTTTTCCCCTCATTGCAAGAATAGGGTCACCAGCCCAGTCTGAAACCAATCTCTGACTGGAGACGGTGGTGGTTGATGGTCTCTGACTGGCACCATAATTGTTTAAGGTCAAATAGAATGTACCCTAGAGGTGATGGTGGTGGCTGTTCATAACTGGAGATCTTGGACCTTGATGACTAAGAAAATAAATGTGAGTGACAACAAAGAATACCTGCCTGTGTGTTAACTTGCTTAATTTAGTTAAACTTTGTTTTGAGTTAATATTGGGTTGGCCAGAAAATTCCTTCAGGTTTTTCTGTACCATCTTAACAGAAAACTCAAAATTTTTGGCCAAATCAATACTACTGGAAGTTAAAAATGTGTTCTGAAAATCAGCTGGGAGGTTTTTTCGTTGTTTTTTTCTTTTTCTACACTGGGCAGATTCCAGGATCTTAATTCCCAGACACTCTGGGGTAAGAACTTAGTCCTAACAACCAGGGAATTCCCTGGGAGCTTTTGACAGATAGAAGCTCAGCACCTCATGGATAATTCTTCACCTCAGGGTGACTTGATCCTTCCAATCTCTTCCAGCCTTGAAAGTTTTGAGTCAATTCTAAGGGACTATTTAATTGAGCTGCTTTGTACATGACAGGAAAAGTTCTGTGTAACACAACTTTCTGCTTCAGAGTTTCATCATAATGTAATCTTTTTTCAAAGTTACATAAATCAGTAATTAGGGATACAGATTCAAGTTAAAAGAGTAAATTGGACTAAAAAAGTGTAAATACACAACTTAAACAGGAGTCAGATGAACAAATTCTATGCATGGAGTATTTCCCACATGCATGGCTAATAACCACAGCATTTTAATTTATTTCTGTGCCTGGTGACTGGTTTTCTTTTGACATTGATAGTAAGATATACCTTGATTTCTACAACATTAAAATGTGAAAAATTGTTCATTTTAAAATAGAGGTAGTAAAACAGAATGGCGATTTATATAATACTATGTTGGGACACAGAATTAAGCTTAAACTCCATCTTAATAGTAAATGACTGAAAGTAATAGGATGCTAAGGTAAAATGTTACTAAGGTAAATTTACTAAGGTAAAATGTTAAGGTAATCTTTTTTTTTTTAACTTACAAAGTTACTTAAAGGTAAAGTAAAATGTTTACTAAGGTAAAATGTTAAGTTATGCACTTCATTAAAAAAAAAAATCAGCATGATGTGGAGGATAACTCAGCAATAGTGCACTTGAAAAAAGACTGAGGGATTTTGACAACATCAAGTTCAAGGTGAGCTATCTAATGTAATGGATAGTATCAGGCTAATATTTTCATGTATTAGTTTTTGTTTCACTCTGTGCATTTCCTTTTCTCTTGTTTACATTTAGGCAAGCAGTTTTCCAGAAAACCCTAATCCTTTAGGAGAACTCAGTCTAAGGGAGCTCAAAGGGAGAAGGGGAATTCAGTGCAGCCACGGAAGGTTGGTAATCTTTCCCAAGTTAGAAATTTTTTCCAAACTGACAGGGGCAGAAGAGGGAGAGAGAGGTTGGAGGTGGACTCTCTCTTCATGATATTCAACTGGAAATGTCCAGATTCCAGAGAATGACTTGTGGGGACTCCAGGCACACAGGCCTTTAGATGGCCTCAGAAAAAAGATCTCTTGCCTCTCATGGGACATAGGCCCATCAGGGAGTCCCTGGACCCAATGGACCCTGGGAACAGAGGTCCATGAGCCTTTCGAGGGACACCTGTGGGGACAGATGGCTGATGACCAATGGGACCCTCCGCTCCTACCCCAGAGATACCAAGGCACTGATCACATAGAATTCTGGAGCACTGACGTAATCCTGGGGAAGAAGGCACCAAGGATAACCAAGTTATCCAATTTCCTGCCATCCTGTTGGGAAGGAGACATGGAATCAGAAACTGAGTTATAAAAAATAAAGAAAGGGATATTTCCTGCACATTAGAATCTGGCCACTGAGGTATCCACAGCTCCTAATGTTGGCCTGAACTGACAGCAGCAGCTCTGAGGTAGCCCGCGGTCCTCTGCAGCAGACGCTGTATTTTGTTCCAGGGGCCTGGGTTTTAAGTACACAAGAAAATGGAAATGCATTTGTCACTGTAGGGCATGCTCAAGATTCCCTCTCCCACCTTAGACATTCCCCCAGGATGTGGCTCAGAGGCAAAGAAGTCACAGGGCCTTCCTGCTAGGACCAGGGACATGATCTGAGTGAGTCTTGTTCTTCTTTTGTGAGGTTTGTGAGAAAAGATGCTCCAGCAGCTGCTGCCAGTCTGGGAAGCTGGGAAGCCTGAGGTGGATCAGTTCTGCTTTGATATTACAAGAGAGCCCTCACCTTTCCTTTCTCTCTGGAATGGACTGAGTTTAAGATGTGGGTTTTGGGAAGCAGATCCATTTGGTTTTAAAACTGGGTCTTAGGCGCATAGCTGGAGCCTCATAGCTGTACACAAGCCCATCCAGCTTGCAAGGGGCAAAAGTCTTATTAAATAAGATGATTTGAGGGATGCTGATGGAATGACGTGCTCCTGGTAATTTGGGAGACCACTGTTCTCCACCTGACAAGCCTAGCAAGCCTGCTTCACTGCTACAAAGTCTGTGGGAGACCAGCCCCGAGCTGGAAGCTCACCTTCCCTCAAGCATACCAGATCAGTCCAGTTAACCTGCCTTCCAATTTATGGCAGCCCCTACCTAAGTCCAAGGCTTCCAGCATGGAGTGGGTTGCCATGCCCTCCTCCAGGGGATCTACCTGACCCAGGGATCAAACCCAATCTCTTCTGTCTCTTGCATTGGAAGGCAGGCTCTTTACCACTAGCGCCACCTGGGAAGCCCCTGAGCACACAAGCACCACCAGAAACCTGTCTCCCAGGGTGTCCCCACTCAGAAAAGCTGCTTCCACAAAGCAGTGGGCTGATTCCAATCTCACTGTCCTCCCATTCTTTTCTGCCCCCAGTCCTCCTACTCTGCCTTCTGGAACTCAGTTTGTCACCAGAAAAATTGCCCGAATCTTCAACCTCTGCTTTGAGTGAACTTGTTTAATGGAAACCTGTTTTCACAGTGCTCTTTTTATATCTTTCTCAAGGTCCAACACTTTGACCACCTGATGTGAAGAGCCAACTTGTTGGAAAAGACCCTGATTCTGGGAAAGACTGAGGGCAAAGAGAAAGAAGGGGGCAACAGAGGATGAGATGGTTGGATGGCATCACCGACTCGATGGACATGAGCTTGAGCAAACTTCGAGAGATAGTGAAGGACAAGGAAGCCTGGTGAGCTGCAGTCCCTGGGGTCTCAGAGTCAGACACAGCTTCAGTGACTGAACAACAAGATAAAGAGGCTGGGTCCTGAGGCCTTTGCTCCTTGTGGCACTCCAGGAAGTTTCTCCCTCTTTCTTCCTCAAAATCCCCCGTTTCTGTGGAATGTGTGCTGTCAGGCTCTATTCACAAGCTATCCTTCCTTGTTAAAGTCTCTGTCGCATCTTCTCTAGTAGGATTTTAGCAGCTTTTTCACTGTCTTCCTCTCCAGCACCGCTCTCATCCGCCTTCTGGGTGGCTTCAGAGTCTACGTAGATGATTCATCTCAGCCCTGGTCTTTCAGTTTCTTGCCGTGGCCCTGCCTGAAACCTTGTCACTAGTAACTGGACCATCTCCAGAGTCTAGATTTCAGCGCCCTAATCTCTGGTTACTATGGCCGCCTGTCTTTCCAGATTGTTTAGCCTGGTTACTCCAATGATTCCTCAGTTCCATAGAAACCTCCAGTGCCTTGACTGCTGCTCTTCTTCCTCATAGTCTCATTTATTTCCTCATCCAACATACATTCCAAGGTCGATACTCTTGCAAACACAGTTCCTTTGTTCTTCAGTGGCTCCCTAGTATTCTCCAAGCAAAACAGATAAACACAACCCTGGATAAACTCCTCTCTCTATCTGCTCCACTCCTGAGGAGCAAACATGGCTGAAGAAAAGTCTCGTCACCATGCTGAAGGCGCTTCCTTCACCTGTGACCGTAAATCTCAAGTGTGCTCTCAGTGCTTGTTACCCGGATGTGCTGCCGCAGCTTGCTTTTCCATTCATTTGTTTTTTCTCTCCAAGAGGACTTCTGCACACCTCACTGTCTCCATAAAGTACAACATTTCCTCCTCCTTCTTATTCTCAGCTGGCAACCTCATCTTTATTTCAGTGATGAAAAAGAATAATATCTCATCTTCAGTTCAGTCACTCAGTCGTGTCCGACTCTTTGCGACCCCATGAATCGCAGCATGCCAGGCCTCCTGTCCATCACCAGCTCCCAAAGTTCACTCAGACTCACATCCATCAAGTCAGTGATGCCATCCAGCCATCTCATCCTCGGTCGTCCCCTTCTCCTCCTGCCCCCAATCCCTCCCAGCATTAGAGTCTTTTCCAATGAATCAACTCTTCGCATGAGGTGGCCAAAGTACTAGAGTTTCAGCTTTAGCATCATTCCTTCCAAAGAAATCCCAGGGTTGATCTCCTTCACAATGGACTAGTTGGATCTCCCTGCAGTCCAAGGGACTCTCACGAGTCTTCTCCAACACCACAGTTCAAAAGCATCAATTCTTTGGTGCTCAGCATTCTTCACAGTCCAACTCTCACATCCATACATGACTAATGGAAAAACCATAGCCTTGACTAGATGGACCTTAGTCGGCAAAGTAATGTCTCTGACATTGAATTCAAATGTCTCTGACATTTGAATATGCTATCTAGGTTGATCATAACTTTTCTTCCAAGGAGTAAGCGTCTTCTAATTTCATGGCTGCAGTCACCATCTGCAGTGATTTTGGAGCCCCCCAAAACAAAATCTGACATTGTTTCCACTGTTTCTCCATCTATTTCCCATGATGGGACTGGATGCCATGATCTTCGTTTCCTGAATGTATCTCATCTTACCATCGTGCAATTAACCAGCCTACTTACATGTGTCCCCATATACTCTGCTTCTGTCTTTGGTGCGGCAGAGGCATTATCTTGTTTTCCTGTCTAAGGCTAATTTCACTCATGCCCTGGAGCCCACCCTCCTGGCCTCCTGTAATTGTCCCTTATTGCTCCTCCATCATTAAAATATTACCTTCTCTACTGGATTATTCTTTCTTTTTTTTATTTTTTTATATCACCCTGCATCTTGTAGGATTTTAGTTCCCTGACCAGGGATTGAACCGAGGCCCTAGCAGTGAAAGCGCTGAGACCTAACCACTGGACTGCCAGGGAATTTCCTTGATTACTTTTTAAAATTTTTATTGAGCTACTGGATTAGTCTTATCAAAAAATAAACATACCAGGATATCTCCCAAATTAAATAAAACCTTTCATCATCTTCAAATCCCCTCTTGCTATTGCCCCCTCTCCACCCTTCTTTTTGACCCAGTGTCAAAAAGCTATTTATATAGTGTCTCTACTTTCTCACCTCCCTCTTTCACCCTAACCCACTTTAATCCAGCTTTTATCTGCACAACTCCACTGAAAGGACTCTTCTCAGTATCACCAGTGCTTTCCATTCTTTCAAATCCTAAGTTTAGTTTTTCAGTCCACATTCAACTAGCTTCTTGGCATCTTTGGACACAGTTAATCATTCTCTTCTTCTTGAAGCACTTTCTGTACTACCCTCTCCTAGCTTTCCTCCTTCCTTGCTGGAAGGTTTTTCTCAGTCTCCTTGGCTGGTCCACTCTCTTTTAGGCCTCTAGATGTCGGAGGTCTTGGAATTCTGTTCTTGACTTATTTATGTGCTCTCAGGTGGACTTCCCAGGTGGTGCTAGTGGTAAAGAATCTGCCTGCCAATGCAGGAGACACAAGAGACCTGGGCTTGATCCCTGGATTGGGAAGATCCCCTGGAGCAGGAAATGTCAACCCACTCCAGTATTCTTGCCTGGAAAATCCCATGGACAGAGGAGCCTGACAGGATACAGTCCATGAGGTTGCAAAGAGTCAGGCATGCCTGAGTGTCTGAGCATGGGGTGACCTTATTAGTCCCATGGTGTTAAATACCATCTTTGTGGTAATGACTCCAAAATTTATATTTTCAGTCTGATCTCTATCCTGAACAATAGACTCATATATATACAACTGTTTACTTAACAACTGAAACCACCTCAAACTTAACATGTCTAAAACTGTTCCCTCAGCCCATTCCTTCCCTAGTCATCCTCATCTCAGGAAATGACTCTGCTAGTCATTATTCACTATTCTCCTATTCACTGGCTTGGGTGAATTAACCATCTCTGATTCCTCTGTTTTCCTCATACCACACAATCCAAACCACTGACAAGTTCTGCTGACTCTAAAAATATTCATCTCCAACCTGACCACTTCCCACTTCTTCCACCAATCCCATCTTGATCCAAGGCACTACATTCTTGCTCAGACAATTGCAATAGCCTCTTGATTTGTCTCTCTTCTTCCATTCCTGCTCCTTGTAATTCCATATATTAACTAAGAATTACTTTAAAAACGTAAACCATACTTTAAAATATGCAGTATTCTTCTGCTGAAGATACTCCAGTGCCTTCCCATCACACTTGAAATAAAATCCAAACTGCTTATCTCATTTTACCAACCCTACTGAATCCAACCCCCAAGTCTCTCTGATCTTATCTCCTTCTCCTTCTGCCCTCCAATCCACTGGCCTCATTGCTTCCTTTGAACCTAACCTTTCCTTCTGTGGGGTCTTTGCATGGGTTGTATTTTCTGTCTGCAATACACTGCCCTATACTGTCTCATGTCTGATGACCTCACTTCAATCAGGTCTTAAGAATTAACTTATCATGACACAGACAGATGGACAGATATACCATTCTCTTGGATTGGAAGAATCAATATTGTGAAAAGGACTATACTACCCAATGTGATCTACAAATTCAATGCAATCCCTATCAAACTACCAATGGTGCTTTTCACAGAATTAGAACAAAAAATTTCACAATTTGTATGGAGACACAGAGGATCCCAAATAGCCAAAGCAATCTTGAGAAAGAATGGAACTGGAGGAATCAACCTTCCTGACTTCAGACTATATTACAAAGCTATAGTCATTAATACAGAGTGAATTAAGTCAGAAGGAGAAAGACAAATATTGTGTATTAATGCATGTTTATAGAGTCTAGGAAGATGGCACTGATGAGCCTGCCTGCAGGGCAGCAGTGGAGACGCAGACACTGAGAGCAGACTTGTGGACACAGTGGGGGGGCGGGCGGCGGAGAGGATGGGATGAATGGAGAGAGGAGCATGAATACGTTTACATTACCATACGGAAAACAGATAGCTGATGGGAATTTGCTGTGTGACGCAGGAACTTCAACCCAGGGCTCTGTGACAGCCTAGAGGGGAGGGATGGGATGGGAGATGGGAGGGAGTTTTAAGAGGGAGGGGACATATGTATGCCTGTGGCTGATTCATGCTGATGTATGGCAGAAACTAGCACAATACTGTAAAGCAATTATCCTCCAATAAAATTTTTTTTAAATTATCAGTGGAAACGTCCCTGACCTTCCTATCTAATGTAATCAGTCTTCTCCATGGCTCTTTGTCACCTGATCCTGCTTTATTTTTCTCTCGAGCACTTACATTATATCAACATTGCATTGTATATTTGTTTCTTATTGCCTGTTCCCTGTATTGGAATGTAAACTCATGAGAGCAAAGGCTTTTTCTGTCTTCTCTTAATCAGTATATCTCCAGTGCTGAAACAATGACTCTGATGTGAAATTTGATTCCTAAGTCTTAGCCCTCTGTGCACTGATGCCAAACAGAAATATGGAGACAGAGTTATGAAGAAGGAAAGAGTGGCTTTATTTCTTTGCTAGACAAAGAGGGAACACAGCAGGCTAATGCCTTGCAAACTACAAACTCTCCCTGAGGAATAGGAAGAGATCTTGTAGACAGGGTTCCTGGTCAAGGGGACAGGTGATAAGGGTCAAGGTAGTGACAGACTTGAATTCTTCTGATGCGTTGGTGGTGAGGTAAGTAGGAGCCAGCATCATCAGCCTTTAGGTTCCAACTGACCTGAGGTCTCTGTGTTTGTGGGCAGCACAACATCATATATTGTTAATCCCTCCCACCTGAACAGCCTTACAGAGACTGGAAGATCTTTTTGTGTATCCATTGATGGGGAACCATGACCTGGCCCCAAGACTGATCCCTGGACCAGGAAGATCCCCCAGAGGAGGAAATGGCAACCCACTTCAGCATTCTTGCCTGGACATCCCATGAACAGAGGAGCCTGGCAGGCTACAGTCTATGGGGTCACAAAGAGTCTGGACACAACTGAGAGCACACAGCTGGACATTCCCCAGACCTCCTGCATCAGCACACCTTGGGGAAGGAGCCAGGAGTCAGCAAACTGACCTTGAAATCCAGCTGGATGAAACAGCCTAGGAGGTCCTTCCTCACTCTAAGAGCCTATGATTCAAATTCTAATGCTGTTCCTTAGCTGGGATTAGCTGAAGGCCCTTGGGCATGTTATTAAACCTTTTGGGCCTCCACTTCGTCATCTTTAAAACAGAAGTTAAGCTACAGTCTCTTCTGGCTCTGAAGTCCCATGCTTTTCTTAATTTTTGCAAATTTAAAAATTTGAAACATGAGATATAACTGTCATATAACATGTATTAGTTTAGGTGAACAACATAATGATCTGATATTTGTGTCTATTGTGAGATGATTACCGTGACACAGTAGTAACCCTTATCTGTGGTCTTGCTTTCTGTGGTCTCAGTTACCCTTGGCCAACCATGGTCTGAAAATATTAAATGGAAAATTCCAGGGGCAAATAGTTCATAACTTTTAAATCGTGTGCCATTCTGAGCAGCGTGATGAAATCTTGCATCGTCCAGGGACATGGATCATCCCTTTGTCCAGCATATCCTGCCCACTTATCACTTAGTAGCCATCTTGGTCACCAGATCAGATTGACTGTCACGGTATTGCAATGCTTGTGTTAAAGTGACCCTCATTTTATTTAACAATGGCTCCAAAGAGTAGTGATGCTGGTGATTCAGATATGCCGAAGACAAGGTATAAAGTGCTTCATTTCAGTGAAAAGGCGAGCTTTCTCAGCTTAATCAGGAAACAAAATAAAATCGTCTGTTGAGATTGCTAAGACTGACAGAAAGATTTTTCTATCTAAAAAATTGTAAGGAAGGAAAAAGAAATTCATGCTAGCTTTGTTGCTGCACCTCAGACTGCAGAAATTGCAGCCACAGAGTACAATCAGTATTTAGTTAAGATGGAAAAGGCATTGAATTTGTAGAAGACACTTGAGAGGGACCATAGTCACATAATTTCTATTACAGTATATTGTTACAATTATACTTTATTATAATAGTTATTGTTAATCTCTTACTGTACCTACTTTATAAATTAGGTTTACCATAGGTATGTATGTATAGAGGGAAATATATATAAGGTTCAGTACTAGCCAAGGTTTCAGGCATCCACTAGGGTCTTGAACTGTATCTCCTGTGGATAAGAGGATACTGCATAAGTTTAGTTAGCATCCAGTACCACACACAGTTACAATTATATTCTCTTGTGATGAGAACTTTTAAGGCTGTTAGCAACTTTCAAATATAAAATACAGTATTATTAGCCATAGTCACCATGCTGTACATTACATCCCTAGGACCATGCATCTATTTTCTACCTTGTCTCTCTTTANAGAGACTGGAAGATCTTTTTGTGTATCCATTGATGGGGAACCATGACCTGGCTCCAAGACTGATCCCTGGACTAGGAAGATCCCCCAGAGGAGGAAATGGCAACCCACTTCAGCATTCTTGCCTGGACATCCCATGAACAGAGGAGCCTGGCAGGCTACAGTCTATGGGGTCACAAAGAGTCTGGACACAACTGAGAGCACACAGCTGGACATTCCCCAGACCTCCTGCATCAGCACACCTTGGGGAAGGAGCCAGGAGTCAGCAAACTGACCTTGAAATCCAGCTGGATGAAACAGCCTAGGAGGTCCTTCCTCACTCTAAGAGCCTATGATTCAAATTCTAATGCTGTTCCTTAGCTGGGATTAGCTGAAGGCCCTTGGGCATGTTATTAAACCTTTTGGGCCTCCACTTCGTCATCTTTAAAACAGAAGTTAAGCTACAGTCTCTTCTGGCTCTGGAGTCCCATGCTTTTCTTAATTTTTGCAAATTTAAAAATTTGAAACATGAGATATAACTGTCATATAACATGTATTAGTTTAGGTGAACAACATAATGATCTGATATTTGTGTCTATTGTGAGATGATTACCATGACACAGTAGTAACCCTTATCTGTGGTCTTGCTTTCTGTGGTCTCAGTTACCCTTGGCCAACCATGGTCTGAAAATATTAAATGGAAAATTCCAGGGGCAAATAGTTCATAACTTTTAAATCGTGTGCCATTCTGAGCAGCGTGATGAAATCTTGCATCGTCCAGGGACATGGATCATCCCTTTGTCCAGCATATCCTGCCCACTTATCACTTAGTAGCCATCTTGGTCACCAGATCAGATTGACTGTCACGGTATTGCAATGCTTGTGTTAAAGTGACCCTCATTTTATTTAACAATGGCTCCAAAGAGTAGTGATGCTGGTAATTCAGATATGCCGAAGACAAGGTATAAAGTGCTTCATTTCAGTGAAAAGGTGAGATTTCTCAGCTTAATCAGGAAACAAAATAAAATCGTCTGTTGAGATTGCTAAGACTGACAGAAAGATTTTTCTATCTAAAAAATTGTAAGGAAGGAAAAAGAAATTCATGCTAGCTTTGTTGCTGCACCTCAGACTGCAGAAATTGCAGCCACAGAGTACAATCAGTATTTAGTTAAGATGGAAAAGGCATTGAATTTGTAGAAGACACTTGAGAGGGACCATAGTCACATAATTTCTATTACAGTATATTGTTACAATTATACTTTATTATAATAGTTATTGTTAATCTCTTACTGTACCTACTTTATAAATTAGGTTTACCATAGGTATGTATGTATAGAGGGAAATATATATAAGGTTCAGTACTAGCCAAGGTTTCAGGCATCCACTAGGGTCTTGAACTGTATCTCCTGTGGATAAGAGGATACTGCATAAGTTTAGTTAGCATCCAGTACCACACACAGTTACAATTATATTCTCTTGTGATGAGAACTTTTAAGGCTGTTAGCAACTTTCAAATATAAAATACAGTATTATTAGCCATAGTCACCATGCTGTACATTACATCCCTAGGACCATGCATCTATTTTCTACCTTGTCTCTCTTTATTTGTAGCTTTGACTGTAGCTGGTTACAAGAGAATGTGTCTTTTTTTTTTAATGTTTGTTGAAATGAAATGAAAAGTAGTAAATGCTCAATAAATTTTTGTTGATTGATAGCTAGGTTTAGGGTTAGTCAAAGGAGACCATTCAAAACAGGAAGAAAAGCCACATCTTAAAAGCCAGGAGCTTCACAAACCTTGGCTCACTTCAGAGCTTTACATGAAAGCTGTTATTTAAGTTGTGCTTCTGAAGAGGGTTGGAGCATGGAGGCAGCAACCTACCATCACAGGACTGCTGTGGGCCAGTACATGCTCTGCCAACTATGCCTGCCGCCTGGAAGAGGCTTCCCCTGTGTGGCTTTATCAAAGGCCACAGGCTGGCCGCTGGGCACACAGAGCTGCTCCTGTGTGGGCACAGAGACTCGTTGTCGGGCTGCCCCTCAGAGGAGCCACAGGGCTGGTTTCCATCTCCTCTGCAGGGAGGAGGATAAAATTTGAGAGGGAGGCCTATGGGGTTTGTCCAGATCCCAGAAATAGCAGGCAAGACGAGTATTCATGGGCACATCTATGGATGCTGGCGCCTCAGGCTGGTGACTTTGGCTGCAGTTTCCATCTACTTTGTTTTTAAGAGAATACGTAGAAGAGAGAAGAGCTGCATTCTAAAGTCAGGGACATTATCTCTTGCTGGGAATCAGATGGAGGCTCCTTGTCTGCAGGAACTTCTGTGGCTCCTGTCAGCTAAAGGCAGCTGTTTAGCGGGTCAGATTGCCTGGCTGGGGCTTGGGCTCTCCCAATAGTCTCCCTGCCATTTCTGAAGAGTCTACCTTCAAGAATATCTGGCTGAGCTCTTTCTGCTGTGGGCCATCCCAAAGATTATGGCCTTGGTGAGGACCCCCAGGTGGTGACTCAGCAACTTCACCCCTCAACCCCACTCAGGCTCTGTTCTCACCAAGCCATACTCAAGAGTCCTCAAGTGCCCTCGCTCCTTGATCTTCCTTGTTCTTCCCTGAGTCCTGTCTGCAGAGATAAACCTCTAGGACTCACCAGAGAGCTTAGGACAGGATGCCATTCCAAGTGTCTTTTTCCAAACACATTTCCCCCAGGGAAGAGAATTTGCATTGAGGCATCCTCTATGTGTGAGGCCCCCACTATGTGTTTTACACTAATTCTTTCCAGGGTGGGGTGTGAGATCCTCAAGGACGACCCACTGGGGAGTAAGAAGAGCACACTAAGATTTCTATTTACATGTATATTCTAATCCAATAAGTAAGAAAGAAATTAAGTATGTGCTGTGCTGTGCTTAGTTATGTCCAATCCTTTGGGACCCCACAGACTGTGGCCCACCAGGCTTCTCTGTCCGTGGGGATTCTCCAGGCAAGAATATTGGAGTGGGTTGCCATATCCTTCTCCAGGGGATCTTCCCAACCCAGGGATCAAACCTAAGTCTCCTGCCTTGCAGGTGGATTCTTTATCTTCTGAGCCACCAGAGAAGCCCAAGAATACTTAGGAGAGGGTAGCCTATCCCTTCTCCAGGGGATCTTTCTGACCCAGGAATTGAACCAGGGTCTCCTGCATTGCAGGCAGATTCTTTGCCAGGTGAGCTACCAGGGAAGCCCTGAAATTAAGTAAACTTGTATTTAATGGAAACTAACACCTACATGCCCAGTTCATGAGGTATCTTGGGGGTGGGGTGGGGATTACAGTCATGCAAAAGCTGACGTGGCATCCCCAGGCTTTTGTTTGCTCATTTTTAGTGTATTGAAACAAACTATGGTGAACATTAATGGATTTATGGATTTTAAAATAATCCCCACAAAGTGAACAAATGGCTTAAACAGAGGCCAAAGGTTCAGTTCAGTTCAGTTCAGTTGCTCGGTTGTGTCTGACTCTTTGTGATCCCGTGGACTGCAGCACGCCAGGCCTCCCTGTCCATCACCAACTCCCAGAGTTTACTCAGGCTCATGTCCATTGAGTCAGTGATGCCATCCAACCATTTCATCCTCTGTCATCCCCTTCTCTTCCCACCTTCAATCTTCCCTAGCATCAGGATCTTTTCAAATGAGTCAGTTCTTTGCATCGGGTGGCCAGAGAATAGGAGTTTCAGCTTCAGCATCAGTCCTCCAGTGAATATTCAGGACTCATTTCCTCTAGGATGGACTGGTGGGATCTCCTTGCAGTCCAAGAGACTCTCAAGAGTCTTCTCTAACCCCATAGTTCAAAAGCATCAGTTCTTTGGCACTCAGCTTTCTTTACAGTCCAACTCTCACATTCATACATGACTACTGGAAAAACCATAGCTTTGACTATTTGGACCTTTGTTGGCAAAGTAATGTCTCTGCTTTTTAATATGCTGTCTAGGTTGGTTGTAACTTTTCTTTCAAGGAGCAAGCATCTTTTAATTTCATAGCTGCAGTCACCATGTGCAGTGATTTTTGGAGCCCCCCAAAATAAAATCTATCACTGTTTCCACAGGTTGAAAATAATTCTAAAATTTGAATATAAACAAACATCCTAACTTCCTGGCTGAAACACACAGAAAACAATATGACAAAAAACTGTGATGTAGTCACCTTTCAGAAAAAGAATTTTAAAAATTGTTGACTGATGTTTAAAAAAACATTGCTTAAGATTTGAAGCAAGAAGTATTAGCATAAAGCACTAAGTTTCACAGGCTTCCCTGGTGGCTCAGATGGTGAAGAATCTGCCTGGAATGCAGGAGACCTGGGTTTGATCTCTAGGTTGAGAAGATCCCAAGGAGAAGGGCATGGCTATCCACTCCAGTATTCTTGCCTGGAGAATTCCATGGACAGGGGAGCTGGGTGCGCTACAAGCCCATAGGGTCACAAAAAGTTGGACGTGACTGACACAACTTTCATTTTCACTAGATTTCTCAGTGAAAGATAGAAGTGGAACATTTGGATAGAAGTCGTGCTATGTCTAACATGTTTCACTTTATGGTAATTCTTAAATTCTATTTCAATGAAGAAATTACATGAATGTTTTGCTTCTTTTTAGAATATAAAAAGCCGTAAGAGCTTGTAGTAAACACACTGCTGCTGCTGCTAAGTCGCTTCAGTCCTGTCCGACTCTGTGTGCCCCACAGACGGCAGCCCACCAGGCTCCCTCGTCCCTGGGACTCTCCAGGCAAGAACACTGGAGTGAGTTGCCGTTTCCTTCTCCAATTCAGGAAAGTCAAAAGTGAGTAAACACACTAGTAATGAGAAAAAGCTGAATAAAGATTTTAGAAAGTCATTCAATGTTTTTGCATCCATTAGAGAACTGATGTCTCAAATCAAATTCCAGAGGGGTGAGAAGCTCTTCTGAGGAGAGCTTCCATACTCATCTTTGCTAGAGTATGGAGGAAAGAAGAAGTTGCCTAAAGAGCAGACAGGTAAGAAGAAAACAGCTGAAATTTTAATGAATTCTTAGGAGTCAACTTTGGGTCCAGGAGGACAATTTAGAATCCTCAGAAGGCCTAGACCCAAGGGGAACCCACAGTTCCTTGCCAGCTGTTTTGTCTGAGTTTCTACCAAGTTCTCATGGAGAAGACTGGGGATGGAGACCTGAGAAAGTCCTCTCCTCTGTTTTGCAGAGGCACGGGGAACTCATTTGCTCCCCAGATTCTTCTTTCATATGATGCAAAAGCCACATGCTTCTGGAATGGGGGCGGGAAGGAAAATCTGTAGTCCCTTGGCCATAGGCAAAAAGCTGCTGCCACTGGACCAGAGGCAGAAGTAAAAGCCTCTGCTAGGGGAGGAAAAGGAAACCTGCTTGGGGGTTAGAACATACGTAGAATCTAAATATTGGTCAAAACAGCATGAAGGATGAGCAGGAGGGAAGGAAGTATACTGTTGTAACATCCTATGACTATATTTCTATTTGACAGCAAACTACATATTGTAAACTGCAGAGTAATCACCAAAAAGTAAAATAAAGAGGTGTAACTATTAAACCAGTGTGTTTGTGTGTGTGTATTCAGTTGTGTCCAACTCTCTGTGACCCTATGGACTGTAGCCCACCAGGCTCCTCTGTCCATGGGATTCTCCAGGCAAGAATACTGGAATGGGTTGCCATTTCCTCCTCCAGGGGATCTTCCCGACCTAGGGATCAAACCCACCTCTGCTATATATCCTGCATTGGCAGGTGGATTCTTTACCACTGTGCCTTCTGGGAAGCCCATTAAGCTAGTATTAGAGTTTAAATGGAATTATATTTAAAAATTCTCATTAATCAAAAAGAAGGCAGGAAAAGAGAAAAAACAAAGATGGGGCAAATGATCAAATGGCAGATTTAAATCCAATCATATTTATAGTTACATTAGATGTAAATGTCTAAATAGTCCAAATAAAAGGCAGAGAGTTTCAGATTGGGAAAAAAAAAAGCAGGCTTGTTTATATTTTCCACACACACAAAAAAACCCTATTTTAAATAAAAAGACATAGATAGGTTAAAAGTAAAAAAAAATTGAAAGAGATATGTCATATAAGCAGTAATTTTTAAAAAGGTAGAATGGCTGTATGAATACTAGACAAAGTAGACTTCAGAACAAGGACTATTATCAGTTAAAAAGAGGGACATTACATAGTGATAAAGGAGTCAGTTCATTAGGAAGACATAACAACTCTAAGGGGCTTCACTGGTGGCTCAGACATTAAAGAATCCCCCTGCTATGCAGCAGATACAGGTTTGATCCCTGGGTCGGGAAGATCCCCTGGAGAAGAAAATGGCTACCCACTCCATTATTCTTGCCTGGAGAATCCCATGGACATAGGAGCCTGGGGGGCTACAGTCCATGGGTTTACAAGGAGTCAGATATGACTGAGCAGCTAAACATTTTTACACTTTCACTTTCACCAGCTCTAAGGGTTTTCCAGGTGTCACTAGTGGTAAAGAATATACTGTAAGAGGTGCAGGTTCGATCCCTAGATCAGGAAGATCCCCTGAAGGAGGGAGGGCATGGAAACCCACTCCAATATTCTTGCCTGGAGAATCCCATGGGCAGAGGAACCTTCTGGGCTATACTCCATAGGGTTGCAAAAAGTCACACACAACTGAAACAACTTAGTAGCAGCAGTAACCACTCTAAACGTACATGCACTTAATGAAAGAGCTTCAAAACATATAAAGCAAATGCTGACGGACTGGAAAGAAGGAATCGACAAATCCACTCTATTAGTTGAAAACATCAAAAAGTTCACCCTTAGCTCACCCAACACTGTGGGTTACGATCCTGAAATTTCTTCAAGCTATATCCCCTCTTTCTAAAAATCACCCACAGGGAAGATGCAGATACCTTAGCATGATTTCCTCATTTCTGTCCTGAATCAGTAGGCATGGTCAAATCTTACTTAGACTTTTAGACCAAAGTCTATTATAGATGTCCATAATGAAGAAGAGACAGATCAGAGGCTGGAGGAAATACAGACCAACGTCTATCTGGACCTCTTCATTTTACTATTTGGAACAATGAGGGCCAGAATCCTGAAATAAAAGACCTGAGGTCACACCACTGGTTAGCTATAGAGCCAGGACTAGAACAAGGACACCTGCCCTCAGTCTTGTGCTGTTTCTGGCAAAGGAAGGGAAAGGTGTGGGGGTCAGAGTGGAGGGAAGAAGAGGAGGGAAGGAGAGAAGACATAAACTACGTGAAGTTCCTGAACTTCAGGCCCTGCAGTACTGTGGTGGAAGGAAGTTGGGAATGGTACATACATTGGACATAGGGATACTTTTCAATACTGTTGAAGGGTTTTTAGAGCCACCATGAAGAGTCTCAGGGACCTGGGGGGCTATTGCATGGGAAAATTCAGTGGTGGATCAAGATGAGCAAGCCAAGGGAAAAGATTTCCTTTTGGAAATCAAGTGAAGAAGTCTTGCTGTTATTATTTTCCTTGTGTCCCCAATAATAAATAGAGTTTGTGGAACATAGGGGACCAATCCTTCCACATATATCACCCATGCACTCATCCTGCCTGACTTCATCTGTTTCAGTGTAGGTATGTTTTTCTCTGAAGGAACTCTTGTAGGGCTGAAGACACTGCTCAGAGCAGAGTTTCTCAGTCCAAGCAGGGTGCAGATGCATCCAAGGTCCTGCCTGCTGGGTCTCATTATCCCTCTCCCCTCCACCGCAGGAGAATGGCTAGATATCAGCTAAAGATGCTGCTCATTGTGGAGTGTCTAAAAGGCTAGGAACCCATCTGAGGACCACCAGCTGGGAAGAGAGCTCTGAAACAAGGCCTATGAACAACGATGTTAGCTTTAGCTGATGCCTTAAAAGTAAGGCCCATTGCTTTCCCATTTGTTGTTATTCAGTGGCTCAGCCATGTCTGACTCTTTGTAACCCCATGGACTGCAGCATGCCAGGTTTCCCTGTCTTTCACCATCTCCCCGAGTTTGCTCAAACTCATGTTCATTGAGTCGGTGATGCCATCCAACCATTTCATCCTCTGTCATCCTTTTCTCCTCTTGCCTTCAATCTTTCCCAGTTATAAGATCTTTTCCAATGAGTCAAAGACTTCACATTAGGTGGCCAAAGTATTGGAGCTTAAGCATCAGTCCTTTCAATGAATATTCAGGACCAAATTTCTTTAGGATTGAATGGTTTGATATTCTTGCAGTCCAAGGGACTCTTAAGTCTTCTCCACCACCACAGTTCGAAGGCATCAGTTCTTCGGCACTCAGCATTTTTTACGGTCCAGCTCTCACACTCGTACATGACTACTGGAAAAACCATAGCTGTGACTCTTTCTGATCCCTTTCAACCCACCTACTCTTAGCTGGGGAAATATGTTCAAATGTTTAAGCAGTTCCCCAGGGACATGAGCTGGTAAGAGAAAAGCTTGGAGTGGGACCCAGTTAAGCAGATCTCTACTTATCTTTGGAGGATAAGAGAGACACATCAAGGGAGTAATTGAT